>JAUELC010135210.1:0-18073 GCA_031471745.1 Cryptochiton stelleri
AAGTCATTTTCAGTTTTCCTCGATTGCAGAATAAAAAGTTGAAGTAGGGAAGTAAGTAAACGTGACCAAAGACAGGAGAAGCATCTGAGGTCGATGGTTTTATTGTATAACATTGACAACTTAATGGCCGTCCGAGAACACTTTCCATGAACTTATCACTGTTGTATTTTTATGGACAATGTCAAAGAAAGTCTATCTGAATATGATAATGTGCATTCTGCGATCGCTTTAAAGGAAAGAAAACTTAAAAATGAAGTGAATATGAAAACAGAAAATGTACACAGCAGTTTCTAAAAATGCTGTCCTGGGTGTCTGGAAAGTGTTCAATTTCTTGTTAGAGGCTAATTGGTACTTCAAAAGTTAAAGGACTTTTCATGCCATATAGGTTGTACCTCTATACAATTAACCAATATTCAGTAAATATCCATAAAAAATGCCGCAAAAGTTGTTCATCTCTTATCACATGGACAACGAATTATAAAGAACGATTTTAGTGAATATTTATTGCATAATAGTTAATGTTTTGGATACATAAACGATGTGGCAAGAAAATTCCACCATACTTTTGAAGTACCAATTAGCCTCTAGCAAGATAATGAGCGCTTTCCACACACTCAGGACAGACTTGTTGGAAACTGCTGTATACAGTTTCTCTACTCGCCAGAGTAGATTTTATGTTTGCTTCCTCTTTAAACGGCCGAAAAGCATCCTACAGCGCATTCAATTAAATGTTATCTTATGACCAGGTACAAGTCCTTCGATCGACGTATTGGATATATATATCCATTCTGGGATCTAGTTTAGACGAGAC
This sequence comes from Cryptochiton stelleri, assembly GCA_031471745.1. Lineage (NCBI taxonomy): Eukaryota > Metazoa > Mollusca > Polyplacophora > Chitonida > Mopaliidae > Cryptochiton > Cryptochiton stelleri. The sequence goes on from JAUELC010135210.1 coordinate 812, forward strand.
CTGCGTGTAAACTAAACCGCCCTAAAAATACTATGGGCCACTTGGTGTTATTATCTTCACAGTAACCTGCCTTTAAGACCCGTGAATGTCCGTCCTTAACGCAGCAAGTCCCGTGCCATATGTTATTAAGGACTGGCCACTAAATTGACACTACTACAAAGAAGCATGTATTTTAAATAATTTATTCACAAAAAGGAGACCTTCGGAAGAATTGTCACCAATTGTTCAAGGTTTTAACTTTATTAATGATGTTGACATGTCGTACTTTGCATACTGAATTCTCATATTTATTTGGGTGGTTGAAATAAGAAATGAAAGAACCGCACCATAAAAGATGTAAACAAAAAGCAATTCAGCTATCAATTACAATCATTTGCTAATTTAGCGATATATATATATCAAACTATGGACTTTACAGGTTTAGTATCATCGTGTGCAAACAAGTCTCAAACATTCTAGTTTAATGGGAACATTTAATGACCATATGACTTCTGCAGAAGTGTCAATAAGTCCAGTATCATTATGACAGGAAATTATAAATTATAGAAATGATGTAATGTTTAATTGTTACTCCTTCTATAAGAGATGTTTTAACAAAAGTGCTAAAATGCTATGACAGCATACGGTAAACTTTATTTCACAAGAATAATTTAAAATTTCTGCAAAGCACACTTTACCTCACTTTACAATACTGAGAGACGCAAAGTAGCGATTTAACTTCGACTTGATGAAGAGAAACTATATATCTTATTGTACAACCCCAATACCTTGAGTATGTCTTTCGTGTTGTTGTTTTTAATAGCAAACGGCCATTGTGCAGCAAAAAAACTGTTGTCTTGTTTGAATAAATGTCAGTAGAATGGAACTGAAGATGGAAGTAGATGAAAGCTGATTAAAGCACTACAACCTGATACGAGATGGCATTTCGGAATTTAAAAGGCTTCACGAAAAGCTGCAAACAAGCCAGTCTTTGGAGGATCGATTTAGTACACATCAAAGTGCCATCATCTGCAGAAGGGCGATGAATCATTGTCCCCTGTGTTTAACTAAACCCAAAATCATTTCACCGTTGTATTTTTAGGCGAAATGTCACCCAAACATTCTATCTGATAACCAGTGATGGCTTCAAACGGCCATAGAGCATTCGTCATCTCACCGAGGTAGATACTGTCTAATGACCGGTTCGAAGGCCTTCGACATATTATAAGTTTTTCTTTATAGCCATCCCTGGATCTTGTTTTTAGAAAAGACATGATCGTAAATAAATTGCACATTAAAACATTTGCTTTGGGTTACTTGGTGTCATTATATCGACAGTAAACTGTGCTAGGGACCCATGTATGCCCTTCCTTAACACTGTTAACAAATTAAGCCACAAAACCACGTGTTTTAAATAATAAATTCACGAATTATCAACCCGATGTACGCACGTCATACAAGGGTTGTTATATTTGTCTAGTCTTTGTAAAAAACAAACACATTAGCACAAATGTTTGCTAATTTGTTTATGGTGAACTGGACGAGATATTTCATGCTGTGAGGGTAATATTTATGAAGCAAAAAGACTCTCATACTTTACATATATGTATTGTAACCTGATGATGTGCAGTGACCTTTGGGGCAACGCCAGACCATGGGGTCAAGGTCAACGCTATATATAAACACTGTGTTTCAGAACGTGTATTGTGTATGTATCCATCAATTTGAAGAAACCTCCACCCTGGTAAACCCTTGTGATGGCCCGTAAAACATCCATAGACGCTTCTTTTTCTGATAGTATTCTTTGTCAAAACCGATTTGTTAGATAAGATCTAATTACCACGACGAAGTCCGCCAACGATGGTATTATCTCTCTGTAGCCTGTACTGGGTCTATGTTTAGACCAAAAGACATGGTGCATTCATTGCCTATCAACAAATATACTGTGCGTCACTTGATGGCATTTTCTTGGTTGTGGCCTCTCTGTTTCACTCGAAGATAAGCCCCGTATAATTATTACTGGAAATTAGTTAGAAAGAAGCTAAATTAGAAGGCATAATTGCCACAGCTACCGACAAACAAACATGTTTTACCTTATGTATTTAAGTATAAACCCTAAATTACCTCCGCCTTACGAATCGTTTCCACCCTGAAGTCATATTAACGTACACACATCAACGTCGTTGTCTTGCTAATCGGTTTTAAATGTGATATAAAGGCTGCTTCCTCTCGACGACATAAGATAACACCCGGATACGGCAAAATATGCAAATAAGAGTCTGCTTTTAAAAACTGTAGTACGACAACAAATACACAAACTGTGTAGACGACATCGTGCATTAATTAAATCATACGACAGTTTTGTTTCTCACGATATGCGGCAGAAGTGACTGACGGCCGTTAGAGATTAAACTTTGAAATCCTAAACTGTCCCATGGGCTGCCAGTTGGATGTGTTCGCCAAGACAAATTTCATTAACAGAAATCTTCCTTGACAGTGTTGTAACTTTGATATGTAATGCGAGAAGGCACATCGATTGCTTGCTCTTATTACACGTCAAAAGTGGTATCACTTTTGACTGGAGTCTTGTCAGATCCATTAAACTTCTGACAAGTTAAAAGCCCGCATGATGAGTTTGGAATGATATTAACTAAAGCGAACCGTATTAATATAACACGATTTCTATCCCCTTAATATTTATCGTCTTAAATATTCATTGCTTGAAAATTTGAGAGACTCACAAATAAAACATTTAATTTCGTGTCTTGAATGTGTGTAGATAGGACTTACGTGTACCCACAGTTCATAGTTATGCTACTAAGTGTGACACGATTTCTTACCTTTGCGTACGATATGAGACTCAAAGCAAATAGATATACAAATAATTTAAGATAATAATGGATTTATAATGGAATATTGGATTTAGAGATTATATGGTTCCACATTGAACCCCGTTGGTGTGTGTCCTATTGCAGACAGTAATGCATCAAACAATGTTGTACGTTTCTGTGACTCAGCTTCCACCTGGTCACTATTTTTATTCTTACATCAGAACACTGGTAAATCTGAAATGATATAAGCTTTTACATTTCATGTACTACGCAAATTGCAACACTGTTATTATAAATTTCGTATGTACGTTACTGAAGTGAGATCAATATAGACGTTGTGTTCGTGGTACCTGGAATTGACAACGGATCTTCAACGGACTATAAACGGCAGATTGGCTCTGTATATAGCTCTTCTCGGAGATAGGCTGCATGTCGGCTTTTAAACTCGCTACGAGGATTAATATTATTTCCCCTGACAGGATTCTTCAAAATCCAGGTCCATTTTACAAGGCCACAGTTTTGTTTCATGAGCTGGATTTACTCCCATTCATTAATCACTTGTAAGTAAGAAACATACTGTATATAATTGTATACATAACTATTGGTTGCTTGCTATAGTATTTCTTTTAAAATAAATATTGTTATGTGTATACAATTCGTTACTATTTTGATTTTCTTTACGGTCAGTTTCCGTAGTATCAAAATCGTTAATTTGATCTTAACAAGACCTGGATTTATGGGATCATGTTATTGGATTTAATGAAGTAACTGTTGGAGAGATTAGTGTAGAATAAGAACCCGTCAACGATTTGAATAATCACTAGGATCACCAACTGATAAAGCTAGTGGACAAACCTGAACTCCCAAACAACAGAGAACAAGTGTAACACATATTATACAGATATAATCAGTATTTGCTGTCTGTTATACACTTGATATTCAATTCATTTGTTGTTGTTTTTTAAATTTATAATTATTCTTGAGAAAGAGATACTGTACAAATGCATGACAAATTAAATCAAAAAAACGTAAACGAATAACTTATGACAATTATAGTATTAGTTCGACACGGAATTATGGTAGAATATTAACCAGTTCGCTTACCTTATCGTCGGGTACACCAGATACAACTAGAACAGGTTAAGGGGCACATTTAGCAGTTTCTTAAAAGGGCAATTATTTTAAGAGTGATTGTTTTTGCGTCTGTCCCGTTGGCTAAGTTAGAAGGACGAATGGACAGCTTATATATATATAGAGATAGACCAAAACGAATACCTTTACAGTTTCTTGAACTGATGAAACTTTTGATAATTTGAAGCGGTTCACAACTGTTTGATTTACAGTCTGCTTATAACAAAGTTTAATTTGAACCACAGGATCGTCATAAGACTATTTTCCCACCTCATTTTAAGTCTAAAATAATCCAATTCCATTCGGGCTTCGTAATGCTCTGGCGCAGTCCAAAAGGCTTTTGCAAAGTGTGTTTCCTGACTAAATGAACCTAACCTTACCAGTGTAGTTAGACGGTATTAATGTTTATTCTGCCACTTTGCAGAACACTTAAGACACTTTGGTCCAGTTTTCACTAAACTTGCTTCTCATGGTCCCAAAATTAAAAAAAAAAAATTAAAAAGTTGTTACGTAGGTCTGTCGAATATTTGGGTCCCACGAAGCTGGCTGTGACAAGTAAGTTGATGAACACTGGGGCCCGTTTGATTCGTGGTTCGGAAGCAAGAACAGCAATCGCATGAACAGGAACAGTGTGCAGAACCTGTCCTGCCTGTGCCCGCTGAAAAGGAGGAACAACCAGCACAGTGACGTCATCAAACATGGGCGACCACGCTTTCGACAAGTGTTCTGTGGGTTCTTCTTTGCAACCCCGGCGGCATTTCAAGCTCACAAGTGTTCAATGAAAGGCAAATTATCATAAAGTTAATGGTACTTTAGACTGGAAATTTGTTGGGTCACCTTACGCTTCTGCAAATATGGCGCAACATTCAAATTTATTTAGCCACGTGATTACCGACTTTCAATACCGTTGTATGTACAACCACCTCAGCAGACTGATAATCTTGATGAATATGATTTATCATATTACTGACTTCAATTATATAAAACTTCCTGCGTGGTCGCCACACGGAAACGTGCGCAAGGATTTTCTAAAAAAAATAATTTCCTCTAATTTAACATTTTGTCCGATTGCAATTTCCTTTTAACCAAATATTATTATTGTCAATTGCCACATTTCGTGTGGTTTCGGGTCTAATCGATAGAGTAACAATTGAGAAATGCACTGTTTTGTTTGGGCGACCATAGAATTAAGCACATTCCTCAAAAACTGTCAAAAATAGAGAATTATTCTATAAACAAATAATACTAAATGTGCGAAATATTAAGAGGTTTGGTGGTCAAAAATATATATATACCTTTCAAGAAAAAAAGTGGTGGGTTTTGTATACCGAGCAAATCGAGTATACTTCAGATTTTCACCAAAGTACTTATTTTTGACATACTAATATAAATCATTCATAATTGTTATTTTCTTTTCATTCTATGAAGTTTAAAATTTCATGAAATATAGGTATTATACGAGTGGTCTCAACACCTATTACTCTGTCGATCGGGTGTTAGTGTGTAACGTGCGTATATCTGATTACAGACGCGGGAAAATGTAGGAGTCGGGTCAAGACGAAAATGTAAATTTATTTTCTTTATTTGTCCAATAATTTCAATGAAAAATCTTCATGAATGCTTGTTTTATCAGAATATCAGTTTTCCGGACAGGAAATGCATTCCTTTCGTCAATTTGACCGTTTAAATATTGACATGATTTGCAACAACAACAACACCGTGTAATGTCTGTGGTCAGTGCGTAATTCTACTCTTTATTTCCCTTTATATATTCCGCTATGAAATTGGCATTAACGCTGGGTTTGTTTTACACTTTTGTAATGCTGTGGATTAGATCTTAATGTGTGAAATTCAAATAATTGTTTTAAACATGATTTGAGATGTTAACCGCTTCAAAACTGATTTATTACTTTAAGCTGTTTGTCATGTTGTGCCTATATCTATTTCAGTCATAGTCGCCAAACAGAGCAGACGCGAGGAAAAGTAGGAGTCTGGTTAAGACGAAAAGGTTAATTTTATTTTCTTTATTTGTCCAATAATTTCAATGAAAATTTTTATGAATGCTTTTTTTATCAGAATATCAGTTTTTCCGGACAGGAAATTCTCTCTATTTTGTCAATTTGACCGTTTAAATATTGAAATGATTTGCAACAACAACAACACAGTGTAATGTCTGTGGAACGTGCGTAATTCTAATCTATATTTTCCCTTATTTTTTCCGCTGTGAAAATTGTATTAAAACTATGTTTGTTTTACAGTTTTGTAATGCTGGGGATCAGATCTTTATGTTTGAAATTCAATGAATTGTTTTAGACATGTTTTAAAATGTTAATCGCGTCAAAATGATTTACTTTAAAGTCATTTGTCATTTCGTGCTTATATGTAGTATAGACGTATAATGCCTTGAACCTCATGTTATGTCATGTCATTCGCAACATTTCAGGAAAAGCCCTTAACATTATTGAGTACTAATAAAAGTAATTGTTACTTTGCAGATCTCGAGATTGAAGGCAAGAAGGCTTAGGTAAAGAGAACTATTCCATTAATTCGTTTTGTATGTATATTTTTAAAATAATTATTCAACTTAACTATACCGAAATTAAACATTTGGTTATGTTTTTATTAAATATACCGAAATTAAACACTTGGTTATGTTTTCAGAAACGTGTGGTAAATAGAGCTGTTCTTTAATATGAAGTGGCGATAATTGAAATATTGATAAAGAATTATATTAAGAAAATTGCAAAGGTGAGTATACTATGGTAGAGTGGGAGTGCGAAATATTAGTGTTGAACATTAATACTATTGAGTCAGTATATATAGTAAAATTTAAACTCAAATCATTTATTTGTATCAGACTGAGACAGAGTCGACTGAAACAGAGGCCGGGCCGATGGAAATTGAAATGGCTGAAAATGAGGCCGGTCCGACTGAAACAGCGGCAGAGACGACTGAAACAGAGGCCGGCCCGATGGAAATTGAAATGGCTGAAAATGAGGCCGATCCGACTGAAACAGAGGCTGAGCAGGTAACAGAGGTGACGATGGTAAGCAAGAAGTTTCTTTATTAGCTAGTAAAATAGTTGTTCTTGTTAAATCGTGCGTTTAGACTTACGCCTATATTTACCTAGTAAGTTGTTGAAATTACGTAAATTAGATGATCTTGTCAAAACGTGTGTTAATAGAATTACGCATCTATGTTTCAAGCAAATCATTGAATAAACGTAAATTATTTTTTTCTTAATAAAACGTGCGTTAATAGAATTACGCCTAATTTGACCTAGTAAGTTGTTGATTAAATGTTAATTAGATTTTCTTGTCAAAACGTGCATTAAAATAATTACGCATCTTTTTTTCTAGCAAGTCATTGTATTAACGAAAATTGTTTTATCTTGATAAAACGTGCGTTAATAAAATTACGCCTAATTTTAACTAGTAAGTAGTTGATTAAACGTTAATTAGTTTTTCATGTCAAAACGTGCATAATTATAAATACGCATTTTATTCGCTAGTAAATAGTAAACGTCCTCCTTAATGCGTAAGTATTGTGTTCTCAACTTTTTCATGTTACACAATTTTATGATAAGTGCTATTTATTTGTTCTTTATTTTGCCAGGTCCAACAACATAAAACTGCATCCTCCGTTAAGGCCCTTAAGATCAACCTGAAGGGTGATCTCTGGACACTTGTACTTCGGTACTTGGAGGGGATCCAACCGGTTTTTGTGCGAGACCTTCAACCAGACACCGGTTTTTCACCTCGTCCGAAGAAAAGCATTTCACCAGCTCCTTGCTGTCGAAGGCTATTCATAGCGGGTGGGACCTCTTTTGGAAATCAAAGGGTGTTAAGGTCCCATTTACAGCCTCTCAACAGCGAAAATCGGCTGTACTGCTGTAAGTATATGTAGAATAGATCTAACACGCACTGTTACAACACTTGTTTGTTGAACTAAATCAATTTCTACAAAATCTTTATGAACTATATATATAATATACATTTCTAATATTTGTTTTATATAAAATTTATATTTACAGGTTTGCTCATCATTAACTTTCTGATATATTTCCTTTCGCTTTAGTTCATTGAGGATGCTGCCACTTCACCGAGGAAAGGAGCGGCGTTGGCGATGCATATGGCACACAATGAATCGACCCAGCTCCGCTACTATGATAACCGGAGGGGATTAAGGAGACCATCCGAGCAACTGACCTACTCCGCTCGATAGTTGAATCCCAGGCCGAGGTTAGTCATTACATATATTAAAATGCGTAAGCTGTGTGCCTAATTATATTACGCACATTTTGACAAGGAATCAAGACACCCTTACATTGGAGACGAACATTCCACAGGGCAGGAAAACGATAGACATGTGAAGTCCGTAATTATATTTACGCTTATTTAGCCCGGAAAACGGATTTAATAACAAAGATAGGCTTTGTTTGCACAAATATATAATGTATATGCTGTTGTGTGCTAAAGTGTTGAATGAAAGACAGTCTGTTTTCGATTTTTGGTGAGTTTTATTATGTTGTTATTTCGTCCTATACACAGCCAACAGACCAACCAGACCACTACCTTAACCGCCACCTCCACCCCAGCTATCACCTCAATCGAAACCCCAGCTATTGTCTTCGACCGTCCTGCCGAGGCTAACACCATGCTTCGTTCTCTAGCTTCGACATCTACCAGCAAGGCACAATTAGTTACGCACGAAATTCACATAGCAAAATAGTGGTGAAAATGTATGATAGCAATATATGTAAAAGGGGATTAATTGCTGTCAAGATTGTAAACAATCTTTCAGAGAAAATAGAACAAGTGTTTTATGTGTTTTTAACATCAGAAGCAAGTATACTTTGTTACATGTCAAGAACCACCTTGATTTGAATTGAACATGTCTTGAGCATATTTATGTTTTTGTGTTACAGAAACAGAGACAGAAAAGACAGACGTCGAAGTGGTGGAGGGAATGGGGGGATTCCTCGACGGTGGTCGACGACAAAGCCAAAATAGCATGCCAGAGAATTGGCAGTTAATTGGCCTTAGTTGGTTATGGCCTAAGGAACCTGATGAAAGAATATACGGCAAAACAGCTTATTGGCAAAACACAGTAATTCTTGTACAAACGGGTAATGTCATAAGTTTGTTTTTCCTTTATACCAAGCCGACTTTTTTAATAAAAAAACATATTTTCACTAAATAAACAATTAAAATGAACCTTTAAATTTGCGTTTTAGTGATTATTGTATGTAGTTTAACCAAAACGTGTCTTTTTGCTATGACGATTGTGTTTTTTAACACAAGTTCCCTATTTTTTTTTGTATTTGTGGAAGGTTATTTGGATCCGACAATCGGACAACAGCCTTGAAGGAAAACACATTAGAGTACTTTATTGGAATTATGCACATTGCACAGAAGTCATAATTAGAAATATGCACGGATAAGAACGTTGACATTAGATAATTTTCACAGCTCCTAATTGCATAATATTCCTATTTGTTTTCATGGGACCTGAATGACCTGGCCGATTCAGGCCTGGATAGGCAGATTACATCCGGACTTTACCTTAACTACATCAACTAAGATAGCTTCCATATACGGAGGAGGATTCCCGCGATTAGGTAAGCATGAGCTGTGTTGTCTCTTGTTCGGGCTAATTTCACAATAGCACGATCGACAAACACGAAATAACGTTGAGACGACTTTTATTTTATTAAAGTTCCACTCACTCAAATTGTGGCAAGTCTATTTGATCTTGCATTTCCACAAGTAACCTTTTGCCAGTAATGCTGCAGGTTCATATTCAGTAATTACAAGGGCAATAACAGGTTTCCATTGCAGTATTGTTCCTATCTATATAAGTGAAATAATCTTGAAATAGCATAAACCATCTGTCAGTGTAGATAACATACAAAAGTGATTTAATACAGGCAAACAACACATAAATACTTCATACGTACAATTACATTAATTCATCTATTCTTCTTGGTACATACCTACGGTATCAGGTCATCACGACCCAGACCAACTCGTCCATACCGTTTTACCCAGACCTAGACGGTTGGCACACCTCCGCATGGCCCCCTTGTTCTCCATGTGTATATTTGATTGTGTCTCTTAACACCTACCTGCAGTGCACCCAGTGAACGTCTGTTTGTATACACAATAGCTTCACAGATCAATGTGTTAGGCCGTACTTAGCGTGTTCCGCGTATTATAATGATAAATAATTAAAACAAATCTAACTTTGCTTATTGGATATTTTTTTCTTTTGAATAAAATGTTACTCGCAATAGGAAATAATAACACTATAATTTAAACCACAGCAAATGACACTTCATATTATATAATTTTTATATAACTTGACCATGTTGCACATCTTCTTTATTATTACATTATATGGGTTTGTGAATATATTTTTTTTATAATTATTCATATAAAGGGACAATATAGGCACGAGTATTTCACTTAACTGTACTGCCCTCAACCCAGATGTGAAATAAGGTATGGACGAGTTTGTCGTGGACGAGTTGGTCTGTGGACGAATTGACCAATATTCCTACCTGGAATCTGCATGTATTATTACAATGTGAAAGATAATTTGAACTGTGTCTATGACCCTGTAGTCCTGAACAGTATTTTCTAATTTGTCAATTGTGAATCTTGGGTTGAGATACAGAAGGTCATAAGTATTTGCAATAAAGGCAATTTTGTTTTGGCAGATAATTCTAAACAGGACACTTTGTACAAATGCGGAGACTGCTTATTCTTATTCAACAACATGAGCACTTTCACTGTTCAATCCTGTGTGGAGACAGGAAGAAGCAGTCCTGCTAATGTCGTTTGGAACAGGCCTCAAACACTTCTCCTGGTTTAGCTTTACACAAATATGGAACCACAGGTCAGCTTATGTAAACTACGGAAAAAAACAATGTGGGCGAAAATAGGGACACGAATGGGAGAAGATGGGCATTCCTTCACGGCAGACCAGATATGCGGACAATGGAAGTCATTCACGAGAGGGTAGAACAAATGTAAAAGATAAAAACAAGAAGAGCAGATATGGAAATAAGACATACGAGTATGAATCACAGCTAGACGAAACGTTTCAGCTTGATCCAACATTTACACCCAAGTTCACGATGTCAAGTTCGACAACTGGAGAAGAGGCTGTCAAAAAAAGTAACTGTCCAGATAAAGATGACATTGATACCGCGAACAGTGATAGTAATTCTTCTGCGGTCGAAAAAAATCGCAAGACATCCAGCTCGAGCAAAGAGTTAACGGAAGCGTTTAAGAAATACATTGAGGATCAGAAGCAGTATTAGAGGAAAGGAGAGGAAATGCATAGGGAAAGAATGGGTGTTATGAGCTGGCGAATGTGCTGAAGGACATGAAAGATTGTAAATAGATCTGTTAAATATAATTATATATTGATCAAAATGTTCCTGTTTCACATCTTTTCTGATGTTAACATTTTATACAATTTTTTATTGATTTTTACCTTGAAGTTGTTAAAATAGATTCTTTTAAAATAACGTTTTATTGTTATTACCAAGTCAGAAGCAAAGATTCTGCTTTATGATTTTTTTATAAAAAGGTAGCATCTAGTCACTTTCCTTAAGTGGTAATTTTGAGTTTGAGTTTTGAGTCAGAAGACTGTCTCTGATCTTATGTTCTCCTGCAATAAGCATACTTTAATTTAAAATTCTGGAAAAAAATACTTTTGTTTTTTAAAAGAGCAAAAAGCCAAATTAAATGTGTTCATCTTTTATAAGTATTGTGGTCTTTGTTGCCTCAGTTAATCGGTAAACCAAACTTTTTATCCCTACAAGACAGGGGCCATGTTGTATTTCATCCTTACAGTTCAACGTGACATTATTTTATCGTAGATTGTTTTTTTCGTACAGCATTTTGTAAGAGTAGCCACTGGTCTGTCATAGTTTCACATCGGACTGTAAGATTTGTTTGTTAGATTGGTTGGCGTGTTACCCCATACTTAAGGTAATTTCAAACCTTGACAGCGTGCCCGCCCAATGGGTGGAGGAAACCACAGTAAACGACACCACAGGATATTTACTGGACTAAAAATAAGACACCATAACAATTTTCTTTTAGGACACAGGATGCTCCCGCAAACCACCCACGACTAACTCAGAAAATTTGCTACAAAAACAGAGCATCCGTCTTATAGTTGATTAACGTAATACACACTCACTCACAATGTTATGGATACATCTTGCCACGCCCTTTCCCCACCCACCAACCCTTCTCTTCTGAACAAGCATGTTTTAATACAAATATTGTATCTGATGAATTGTGAGAAAAACTATGAGTGGAACTAGTTTCGAAATATTTGTCGGGCAAGCATGTTTCATTTGACAACTCCCTCACTCTCATTCTTATGTAATACAAAATGTTCTCTTGTCCATTTTGATTATCTTTCATTTTAATGAATCGTCAGCATCCTCATTATTCAGCAAACAAATGTTGTGCCATGACTTTCACTGCTGTTTCTACCCTCTGGGTGTCTATGTAGTGCAAACGACTAAACCTTCCCTTTAAAAGACCAAATGCCCTCTCAATCACCATCGACAACATGAAGTTGAAATTATTTTGCTCACGGGTAAGGTGACCATTGTCCCTGAATGGTGTGACCATCCATCATCACAGACGATAGCTTCCATCAGCAATAATATGATTATGCTGCCATTTCTGTAATCCATGTCCCCATAAAGGCGAATGCGAAAGCACCCTTGTGTCTTGACAACTTCCCGGATAACCACAAAAGCAATCAGAGAACAGCATTTCGGCATTACACACTACCTGAAGCTGTAGAGAATGAAACTTTTTCCTATTTACGTATCTTTGTGGATTATCCAGATGTCTGTTTATTGCAATATGAGTTCCATCTAAAGCGACAGTTTCTACAGCCTGATCAGCTGGCCAAATGATAAACTTAGGCATCACCACATTCTTTGTAAAAGCTTCCATGAGGCGTGATTTTGAGAGGATTACAGATGATTCAGAAACTCCAAATCTGTCAGCTATTTTTGTAATACTGTCATTGCCTCCAATATACCACAGCGTCAACAAAAGTTGTTTTTCCACTGTGATGGACTCTCTTCCTTCATCATCGCCACCATAAGCTCTTGGCGGTCTTTACGGTATGTTGAGATTGTGTCAAACGTGCCAGAGGATTTCCTAAAAGACATTTGAATTATTTCATGTTGTAGTGGGGCACAACATCATCTACATGTCCACATATTCTCGTCCTTGGATGTCTTGCAGTGCTGTAAGTGCAACAAACAATATGATTGATTGATCGATTGGGGTTTTACGCTGTACTTAAGGTTATTTCACTTATATGACGGCGTGCCAGCCCAATGGGTGAAGTGAACCCATATCGACGCCACTGGCAACAAACAATGACAAGATACAAGACAATCACAGGACATAACAGAACACCACAACAGCTACTTGTTGCCCCTTAGCTCTGAGAGCACCAGGGCAACACGAAGCTTCCACCAACCACCCGCAATAAATAAATGTAGAAGGTAAAGCCTGTCAAACATCTTTTCATGTGTTTCTCGGTTATCAAAATCTGTCAAAATTGTCTAAGAAGTACGCTGGCTATTGCTTAGTTTGCAAATCAGTACTTTTGAGGGAAAGTCGTTGACTATAATGCACTATTTACATACGATTGGCAAAAGTGTGCCAAAATGGCTGAGAGACTGTGTCATCATCATTGTCATCTTCAGCAATTATCGCTGCAATAACTGAAACGGCGAGAATCATGCTCTCCCTAGCGGCCATAATACGATAACCCACTTTCTGTTCTGTCGCATTCGATTGGTTAAGGAACTGTAACTGTGTGTGACATGTTCTGCACAACCGAAACGGTTGAGAGAAGTACTTAAGAATATGCTTGGATGTCTGCACATATTTGATAAGTAACATTCACCGCAATCAACTTGATACACCACATTGGATCTCAGGTTATCATCTTCTAAATCTTTAGATTTAAATAGGTTTCTATATCACAGGTTGTCTGTGGAGTAAACTTGATATTTAAGCATAGGATTAGTTTGATGATAGAACTGATTTCGTTCTGTAATGTGTAAGTGGAATCTGCAATATATGGGATATTGAAGAAGACCTGTTTCTTTTCAGGGCTATATATGGCCATGGTACCATAGCATTCTGACCATGACCAGAACGCTATGGGAATTCTCCATCTACTATATTATAAGGCAACTCCGCTTTTCTCCTCGCCAAATATTGATTTCTAAATACACATTACCTGGCCGGAGAGCTCTAGCCACCACCAAATTGTCCAGAATTGTAATCCAGCCTGAGCTTTTCGATCGCAAAATTTGTGAGTGCAATGTTTAAAGCATGTCGTAGTACTATTCTAAGAAATAGTAAAATTATTGTTACGTAATTTAATTAAAATTGTCTCATTTACAGATATATTGGTAAGAAGGCTGATCACATCGATACTAGTAAAGTGAAAATCTTCTGATTAACCTTCGCATTCGACTGCAGAAAGCAATGGACTAATTATGCGTATTCTTGATTTTTTGTTAGAGTGATGATATTCAATTTCTGCCTGACTTCGTTAAATAAAAGTTCAATGTATTTCACTGTGCAGTCTATGTGCAGAGAAACATTTGGTCAGCTTCGCCGGGTGTGACCTTGTCTTGCCGATCACTCGAACTAAAAGTATTATACCCTCCTTGTTTGGCCAGAAATATGGTACAGGCGTGACAAGGGGAGAAATAGAGTTTCACGTCGGGACTCGCCTTGTCTCGAGATGATGACTAAAGTGATGTGTCTGCATGCTGAAAGACTGGCGTATGCATAAGAACGATAAAATATACATGGTGTATATAAAGTTTTCTCTGCTTATTTCTGGGTTTCTTTCCTCTAAATAATATAAGTCCGAGCGTATTATGTACCAGGAACAACATCAACAGTCTGCAATTATGACGTCATATCAAACACAGAACAATCATCCTATGGTAGGGTGGCGCACGTCAAGAACCTTAACAACATACACATTCGTGACTTGATGTAGACTGTAAACCATTCGCATCTTTACAAATCATGATTCGATTTTATTAGAGTAAAGACTAGAACTAACAACGTTTACCGCGACTGGAACAAAAACTCGCCTAAGACGAAGCTCGAATCGCAACAGTCCGCGCTCTGATGCGTGTCAGTCGGGTTGAAATAAAAACAAAATCGCATCTATACGTTTTTGTGACGAAATGTATATTACTCCTACATGTAGAGTTGGCGCGTTTTGCTAGTTTCATGATCGCCTGCAGACGTTAAGTTAATTCTAGTCTGTACTGTAACAAGACTGGAACAGGGATAGTTTCAAAACGTCAGACATAAGCGATAGTTATCTGTTCAACAAAGCTTGGAATGGCAATATTTAAATGACAGATTCTACTTTATCAAAACCAGAGATTCTATGATACAGCATTAAATGTACAACAACGGTATCTCCCATCTGGTTAGCCTTTATTCTTTTTTTTTCTTCTTTATCCGGCCGACACCAAATGATACAACCATCTCTTTCACTGCTCAAACCTACCGATTATGTTCACATCGATCTTTGGGTATCACTACTTTTCTCGATTATCGTGCCAGTAATAAAAGCGTGTGGTCTGTTAAGTTGTAATATTATAACCCTAATAAGAGTTGTGTGGCGAAAGAAACTTATGTTTAGCTTTATTCTTTTCAATATATGGCTAAATATATAAGGCTCTATTTTTAATATAAATTTGTTTTTATGCAAACAGTAATTAAATACGGCATCGAAACGTAAAATAGAGGGTCTCGTAAAACATGCTGTACGTTTTGCTTCATTTTACGTTAAGTTATCGTTACTTAAAGTTACATCTTATAGCTTTCATATCGTTTTACAAACATCATCCGGCCTGGGTCCAGTTATAATCCGCGAATTATGGATGGTGCTACATTATTGTAAATGGCTGAACGGGCTCTTTTCCAGCTCTACTATAGATGGTAAGAATGATGTTTTGGACTTACTTATTTAGCATTGATGTATAAGCCCTCTTCAGTGTGGGAGAGAGGAGGAGGTACAAAACAGATGAACTGTCTCACAAATTGCCCGAAATCTCGTTTTACTAATATGTTCCTGCAGACTGTTCTGTTATCCTGTCCATGTGAATTGATCCAAACACTGTCGTTCTACAATTACATATGTTTCCATTTTCAGACTATTTTCAAAGCTATTGTATGTGTCAAGCAATTTCTACTGCATTGAGCCTCTCTCGTTGCCGCTGAGGTGAACATTCTATCAACACTGTGTTGTTTGGCCAATGTTCAGAGACGGATTTGACATAGTTGAATTAATGCACCGGTCGGTATCCATCACTAAACCATTGGACTTGTATGGTCGTGGAATTTATGGTCACAATTTACGGAATTCGTTACACCGTTAAAAGTCTGTCACCAGTGACAAATGACGACAAAATACCTGTGATAGAAACCTCATGAAACGGTGAGCTCTGCCAGGGTCAGCTGACACACACAGGTGTGGTTATTTTTCTGATGTTATTGCTAAACTGGGCTATAGCACGATGTGAAAATCAGTGGTAAATAAATACTTATTACGGTATTTGTATGAAGTTATCAAATTGCTGTAAGTTTATATGTGTGATATCATACAGTATCTTTGTTTAAGTATTTACACTGCATATAGCAGGACGAGATGCAACGGCTGATTTTTATTTAAAAAAATCATCCAAAAATGTGGTTATTTTTTGGATGTGATTGCTAAACTAGGCAATAGCACGGTGGGAGAATTAGTGGTAAATAAATACTTATTATGGTATTTATATGAAGTTATCAAACTGTTGTAAGTTTATATGAGTGATATCATAGTCTCTTAGTGTAGATAATAGATAAAATGCATATAGTAGGACGAGATGTAACGACTGCTTTTTATTTTAGATAATCATCAACCATAAATTACTTTTCATAGCAATACTGTTTACAGTCTGCCCAAACCATTCAATAATGATTTTAGTTTTATTGTCGTCTGGAAACAGTAATGTTGACGTTGTTTGTTTCCATCAAAGTCGGCTTCAATTGAAAAATGCTTTGTGTAACTAACCTTATGTGAAACGAACTTATATAGTTTTTATTTGTATTAGCTTGGGGTCATTCCAAGCATGATTCGGGAATCTTGCACGAGACTACACCTCTGAGGTATGTACGCGCCATTGTGTTTCTCTGAAGCTGGCTATATTGCTTCGAATCCCGAAAACCCTATATCAATTCAA
>JAUELC010135211.1:0-10915 GCA_031471745.1 Cryptochiton stelleri
ACGTCTCTAATTCAGGGGGTATGGTCAGTATTTATGCCAGAGCTTGATCTTGGAGATCTCGGGTAGGCATGAATGTCATTGATTGTGTTGTTCTTGTTATTTTACATAGATTTGTTCAAATATATATCTTACTCTCATTATGTCCTAAAAGCTTAATGTCATCTTCATGTGTTGTAAATGTATCCACTGCTAACTAATTACAAAGTTGTTAATATTCTCAACATTTTAGATAAACCCATAAAGAGTTATTAAGTTTTGGAAGTCTTTTTTTTGTATGTCACTGTGTACTATAATGTTTACACAGTCTATTTCTTGTAATTCTTGTACATCTCATTTGTCCATTCAAAATTCTTTTTTTCTCTCTACAGTGAGACTATAGAACACATTCAGTCCTTGTTCAGACAACATGGTTCAGACTGTTGGTGGTCTTTACCCACAGATAAACTATTACCCTCTTCCTTTAGGCAACAAGTAAGTTCATATTCTATTTCATTGTCATGCTTTTATTCATATTTGGAAAGGATAATATATTTTGAAATTCAAAACATAACAATTCCTTGCTGTAATATAAATACTTTGATACATTTTTCTAAAAATACTATTAAAGGTGATGCCACATGTTTCATCTTTTATATTTTTTCATCTTACATGTTTACATGCCTGACTTTCTGTATTATGTATTCACGTTGGCGGTCGGATGGACGGGCCAGCGGGCACACATATTTTCGGCTCAATATCTTGCTTAAATGTTGTCTGATTCTTGTCAAACTCAGTAGCTACAACAGGGCTTCATAGACGTCGATTTTCTAAAGCTCAAATCTGAATTTATTGACTCCGGACGGAGATTTCCTTCACCTTACCACGATGTCATGAGCGAAATAACCATAAGTGCGGCCAAAAACCAAATTAAACTAACAAATCATTAATGCGGAACAATAATGTGATGTAAGACAACCAATTTCTCCAAGTCCTGGCTGTAAATTGTTCATCCATAATCGGATAACTGCTAAATCTGTCAATCTTGACATCAAATAAAATAACAGTCTGTATTTTGAGATATATTTAACAGTAATGCCGTTTTGGATTATTTCCAACCAAAGTGGGTACAAGCTTCCGTGTGTTAGCCCACGTGTTGATACCGTGATTTTACTATCGTTTTCAATGTATGCTATTGGATAAGTTGTGGGACAGTTTTATTAAAATGGATGTTTATTATCCTAACTGAAATACCTAAAAACTAATTCAAGACAACAGTTAAGCATATTTTTCGTAAAATATGTTTATTTCAGATAAATAGAAAATATAGGCCCATCTACATGTGTATTTAGGCAGTAAAAATATACAGTGACAGAATTTGCGTAACCTATCGGTGAAGACATAAATTTACGGTGTTTCACTCTCACAAATATTTGAAAAAATAAATAAATAATAAAACCACCAACATAAGATGCATTCCTTTAGTGTTTAAAGTATATGGCCTGTTTTACTCTTAACATAAAATAGAAAGAAGTGTAGGGCCTACAGATAACGTTATTGCGGTGACAGGTAAAAAATGTATCTACCTGTCTACTCTTATGTGAAAGGTGAATATTAAATATTAAAGCACATTGCTTTATGAGTATTTTACTGTGGGTCATAAAAATCGAATGAAACTCAATATGGATCAACAGATTGGCCGTGGCCCAAAAACTCAATATGCCACTAGAAGGTAGTAAACATGTTGACGTCTATGAACCCCTGATCTTGTACACAAAAGTTTAAGATGTTTTTGTTAATAAGTCTGCTTATTTCTTGCTGTCTCTAGCGTGAGTGCAGTTCACTGTATGATAAAAACACAAATACATGTTAATATTAAATTGTGTATAAAATCTGCAAGATGGTCTATTGTTCAACTTAATCAAATCCAGGTGATGGATTAGAATAAGGTCTAAATATTGAGCTTTCAAAATGGATTTTTTTTCGAATAATAATAGTGTGTATGATATAAACAAAACCTCTGTACTCATCAAAAACTATTTAACAGGAAATTAGAGTGTTTACACACAGAGGGTACATTGCACTCCTCTATTACAGGAGCTCATGGTTTTGTTTACATCTGTTAACAGTAGCCTGAGACAGATCGACTTCAACATTTAACCTTTGCAACCCTTGACCTCTGAGGTCATAGGTCAGAGGATGACCTGACATTTACATTGTACATGCTGCAAAGCCATACAGCCACCACCTAGTAATTCAAGTGTAAAAATGATATTAAAAAGTTAAAGGAAAGTGTTATCAGGCGTCCCAGGTATAAACATAATAAGTGATAGGTAAATTTAATTCTAGAGAATATTATAAATGTTAACTTGTGTTAAAATGACTAAAAAGTTTGGATATTTCTGGGTAGAAACTTCATAAATAAATTTAAAAAATTAAAGTATTTATGGTAGGGTAGTGGATAAGAGAGCTGCAGCCACCTTGTAGTAACAGAAATCCCAGTCAGCCAGCTGGCTTCCTCCCTCCGTATCAGAGCGCCCTAAATGCCCGGTTATCACTATTACATGTGAGACCTATATTTTGGTGTGTGGTATATGGTGAACTTAGCCTGTTTTTTTCATTTGTTATTCTTTTACACCAAGGTCCACAATATTTGGATGGTATACATGTTACTGATGAAAAGCTTCAGCTGATAGTGGATCGGAACCAACAGTTTAAGAAGTCAAATTCCAAGGTATGTTAGCCAATCTTCTTTGATATTTGTGACTTACTAATTGTTTGAGGCATTCAGAATATACTGTGAGTATATATTTAGCTTGCCATTTCTCAGAGTTGTGGCTTTGGTGAACAAAGGCCTTTAGAAGTTGAGGCGCCCTCTGGCTAAAGGGCAGCATGTTCTGGGCAAAGTCATGCTGTTTTAATAGCAGAAGAGGATCAGAGCCAAACATTTCACATTTTATGGTTGTGTTACTGTGGTTATTTAATGTAGGAGTACATCACAATCCTATCAGTGAAATACCCTTTAGCATTGTGTTAAACACCAATCAATCAATCAAACTGAAGTTCAAGCACTAGACGTAATGGATTTATTTTATAATTTATGAATAAACCAGAAGTTCTAATCCATAAATTATTGTGTCATGTTTATTTATATATTTCTTGTATTTCTTTAAGAGTCAATATTCAATGTGATGTACCTAACAACTTCTGTATAAGCTATTTGGTAAATTGCTTTCAAAGCCTTGTGGTATAGAATATTTTGCTAGGTATTTTGAAAAATATGTTTTGCAAATACAAACCCCACTAACACAATGTTTAGATTCTGGAACATTTTACATGATAACTGCTGGTTTTATTAAAACTGACCAGGCTCAGCTCTGCAAATTTATATATACATGTCAATCCCAGCCCTCGTATCATTTCAAGAAATATGCCTGAAAAGCATTAACAAGTTTTAAGTTGTTTCTTTGAGAACAAGAGCATATTGTTGTTCCTCACAAAATAAATGTGCTATATGTCGAAGAATCTGGAATTATATAATTAATGCTTTTACCCTATGGTAAAAAAAACCTTTTTAAATTACAGAATAAACAACAGTTATACTGTTGTTTTTTCTGTCACTTTCATCTGCCAATCAAAGAATCATTTATGGCTCTTCCTGTATTGTTATTTAAGACATAAGTAGATTAAGAAATCTTGCCTTTAGTTTGTTTGTCGTACAACTTAAAATAATTTTTACGGCTATCTTTTTTGGAAATTTATGTATTCTACCAGAGCTACTTTAAGCTCATCAAATGTAAAGAAAACAAACATAAACAGTTGAGCAATACACTTTTACTACTGATGATATCATTTTAATTTTGCTTTAAAACGACGGTTCACAGTATTTTCATTGTTTCAGCCCATTGGCTGATTGGACTACATGTAGGTGGCAGGCATTTACTGCTGCTGATTGAGATTTGGCATATATGACTCTGAGGTTCGTAGGTTCGATTTGCATACAGGTCTCAGACTAGGTGATTTTCTGTTCTAACTAAGAGGGTGTTATCTCAGAATAACTAAAATACTCATACTTTTATGATAAGGGGACTTGGTGAGCTCAGCTTATCACAACACAGTTGTTAATTTAGATTATAACAGAGAGCTATCTCTCAGCTGATGTACGGTATACAGACAGTATTAACTTACACCCTAGAGAGGAGAATGAAAAAGATACCATAACACTTGAATGGTTTCTTTTTCCCATGGTGGACCATGATATGTTATTGGTCTGGCGGATGGATGGTGAGTGCTCCCTGTTGCCCTAGTGCTCTCTGAACTTAGGGACAACACTATCCTGCAAGTCTTGTATCTTGTCATTGTTTGTTGCCAGTGGTGTCAAGGGTGGTTTCCTTCTCCCATTGGGCCGTCATACCACCTTCTGAGTGAAACAACCTTAAGTAGGCCTACAGTGTAAATCCCAAATCAAATAAAAAAACAAGAACAAGCAATTGGTCTGTTTGCTGTGTCACCTTAAAGAAGTATAAACATGACCAGATTTCTACTACTGTTTTCACTCTAAAAAGGTATTCAATTCATTCAGGGATACCTACTTTAAAAAAGTAATAAGGCAAAACACTACAATGTATATGGATTCCAACTTCTATTTATTTTTGACGCCAAGTTTCAATGTCTATTCTGACATCGTTCTCAAGCATTTAAAAACGTAGCTCATAAGTTATTTAACTCAGTCATTGCTCTGTTAAGGCTTTTGTTAAATGTTCAGATGTTTTTGGACCGCACAATGTTTAGAGAATTAGTACCTGCCCCTTGCTTCATGTTTGCTATAGCTTCTGGTCACTGAATAAACTAAAACATACCTGCAGACCTAGGATCAGGATAAATGAACATGTGCCAGAAGATTTGTCTACTTTTGTTAACCTGGTTAGTGAAAGACACATCCAGTATATATTGGTAGAGCATTCTGGGTTTATCTTTCCACAAGTTCATAGATACTCAGAGAAATCTTTGAACAGGGATACTGTCAGTGAGAAAAACCTGCTTAACTTCTTTGAGCTGACAGTTGTTTATATAAGAGCTGTTAAACCGTTTGCTGATGGATTATTTGGAGTTAGGCAAAGATACCTTTTCTCTCTGCTTTTATATTCTTTGATTTATTGCATTTAATATGGGATGCGTGCAGAACCTGTTTGGGCTGACAGTTGTTGATAAAATTCCTGTTTAAAACTTTTGCTGATGGATTATTTGGAGATAGGCAAAGACACCTTTTCTCTCTGCTTTTATTTTCTTGGTTTTATGGCATATTTAAGATGAGCTGCATGCAGAACTTGTTTGGATGCCAGTTGTTTATATATATGTAAATCTTTTGTTGATGGATATGAATTATTTAAGGATATTAAGCAAGGGTGCCTTTTATCTATGCTTTTATTTTCTTGGTGTTTTGGTATTTATTACAGGACCTGTTTCAACTGACACTTGTTTAAATTAGATACCAGATATAAATTAAGATAGCTATGGAGTTCAAGTTGAACTAAGCAATTCAGACTATAAATTGACCATTGTACAGTAGATGGTCAAGATAGGTATTAACCTTTGTACTGGTCAATGCCAGTGATAACATTCATGACTGTCTACTTTAATATATTTACATTTAGATTACTGCCATTGTTCAAGAATATTTGTTAAGTCAAGTTAATCCTATAGTTACTCTGATCAGTTCAAGGTTTGAAAAGATTTGTTTCACAATTAACACCGCAAAGACTATATGGATTCCAACTTCTCATGGAATTCATCTTTGCCTTGTTTGTTAATCAACTTCTAAATGCAACTGACGAGAGGTTGGAGGGACCTTCCTGCTGCCCTGGTGCTCTCAGAGCTAAGGTGCATTACAAAGCGGATCTGTTTGCGGCTTCTAGCACTGTAAATTTGCACACTTTGTGTTATTGCACCATGTATTATGTCCTGTGATTGTCTTGTATCTTGTCCTTGTTTTATGCCAGTGACGTCAAGGGTGGTTTCCTTCACCTATTGGGCTGGCATGCTGTCAGATGAGTGAAATAACCGTAAGTACGGCGTAAAACCCCAATCATGCAAACAATCTGAATGTCACTCAAAGGTGTTGTTCAACAATTACATGTAATTATATTATTTATAATTTCACATGATTTAGTTTTCCCAAACTATTAAATTTAACCCGCTATTAGATGACGTCACGCCATGTTGAAGATCTACCTATTAACCTTTATCCCCTATTTATAGTGATTTAATCTGGTATTTGTGACTTATTATCTTTCGAACAACTGGGCCCTGGGATTTTCCTATGGAGTCGGCCTTGTTAAAGATAAATTGTTTGATCTTGGTCATTCAGCATTCATGTGTAACGGTATTCAGGCCAGTCTAAGGGCAGTCAAGATTACCATATGTGACCGAATTCCTGCATTCTTTTGACCAAGTTTACTTAACATGCAACCCTAGGTCACAATTGTAGAGTATATGTAAACATCTGGGGCCAGTTGTCATTGTTGAAATGAATGTCCGGAACCAGTTAAAAAAAGGAAGATGAAGGCAGTTAACCCCATAATATTTTGAAGAGAAATTTGAATTAAAAATCCCCCAGAAAATGTATCTAATCAGGTAGTTTTGGCAAATATTTTTTTGACTGATGATTAAGATTAGTAGTACCTACATCTATAAAACGATTTGTCAAGTAAAAATTACAATTTTGTCTTATTTTTGAAAATATGTCACATATTTAGGGCATTTACTGAGTGTCAATTTCTAGGGCCAGTTTCCATTGTTAGAATGATGAAGTATTTGTTTGAGGATTTATCAGTGACAATGGTCAGTAAGGGGACATGCTGGTCTGGATCAAATACTTAACCTAACACTTTGCTATTTACACACCCTACTGTAACATCTATGGTAATTTTACAGAAAAAATAGCTTTTTGAATGACAGTCTGCGATATGATTTGATTTATATGTCAGGAATTACTGTAGACAGGGTGATATATGAGGCATTGGTGGAAATTATAACGACATGAGGATATATTTTTTTTCCTTCAGAACGACAGTCTGCGATGTGATTTGATTCGATGATGCACATATATGTACATGATTACACATGGACACACACCCAATCAGTAATACTGGATGCAAGGTGATAGTAGACATCATTGGTGCAAATGAATATATGATGGATATTTTTTCAGGAAAACGGTAATGTTTTAGCCCTTAGGAGAATAGATTGTATGTGTGTATATTAATGAAACTTTTAAAGCAGCAGGGAATTGTACTGTGTCAGAGTTGAACTGAGTTCATATTACATTTATATAAGAATTACCGAAGCTTAGTATGATAGAGCAGGGCCATAGCTAAGTGAAATTTATTGAAGGGGGGGAGCACAGTTCAAATCAATGACTGATGTAAAGAGCCAAAAGAAGGCTGCTCAAAATCAAGATTTTTTTAAGGCAGGGTGGAGTGACATTAACTTAGCTAGACGTCTATAATATTCATGTAGAAAGAAAAGTGCATGATATAACAACAGTGAAATTAAACAGGTGCAAGACAGTTGCTCAATAGAAAGATAATAAAGCAATTAATCATATTTATGAACTTTTTTGTAACTCCAAATGATTTTATCTCTGGTATTAAAAGCATATTAGGCTTTTCATGCTTCGGAGAGTGATTGATGTGACACATCAACACTCTATGGTCTTATTGCACCATATTTTTTGTCCTGTGCTTGTCTTGTACCCTGTCATTGTTTGACACCAGTGAAGTGGATCATGATGTCCACCCATTTGGCTGGCATGCCTGTTTGACATAAAAAAGTCCCCAAAACAAACAAACGTCCTTCCTGATGATGGATTAATAAACCAAAATATAAAAATCTACCATCATGTTGACTGTGAATTTTTGGTTTACTTTATCTGTCTTTGGAACGAACACTTTGGTCCTATTTTATTCCCATATGTCTCCAAATCAGATCAAACAGACCTGAAAGTAGTGTTTACCAGTTTCAAAATTCTTGACACATCTAAGTGGTTAAAATGCCTGACCTTTAATTCTAGCATGGCAGGAATGACCCAGTGTTTTGGACACCCCTGGGGTACAAATACTAACTGAGCCCCAGGGTGACCCATCAAAGACTGATATAATCTTAAACCCCTGGTGACAATGATAAAGCGTCTAATTTTATGGAACCTTTAATAATTGATAACCACAAAAATGTTTCCAAGCTTAATTAATTTTTGCTTTACTCCTTGTTTTCCAAATTCTTGACATATCTAGCATGGCAGAATTGATCGAGTGTATTGGACACTCGTGGGATACCAAGACTTCCTTCATCAAAGTCTCCTTAATTGTCTTAAACCCCTAGTGACAATGCAGGGTTGGGATGTCTGAAATATTTTGAGACATTTAAGTCACCATGCTAAATTCTTGGACATTTCACAGGACTATCCCATTTTTTACCAGTTGGAGGGAGCTTCGCGTTGCCCTGGTGCTCTCAGAGTTAAGGAGCAACAAGAAGCCGTTTTGTTTTGTATCTTGTCATTGTTTGTTGCTAGTGGCGTCGTGGGTGGGTGGGGGGGTTCCTTCACACTTTGGGCTGGCATGCCGTCATATGAGTGAAATAACCTTAAGTACGGCGTAAAACCACAAACTAACCAGACATGTGTCTTATTGCATGATTTTTGCGTCGACATGGCAGTGACATCAACGGTGGTTTACTTTACTCATTGAGCTGGCGCTGGCACCCTGTCTTATGGGTTAAACACCAATCAGTCAAACAAACCATTTGATGTACCATCCTTGATACATTTGGATTTGGAGAAGAAACAATTCTTGTATCAACATGTGTTCACCAGCAGAATTAGTTTATATTGTAGGCCTGGTTAACCAGTTTTCAAAGTCTTTGACGCATCTAACTGGTGAAAATATCTGACCTTTAATTTTAAGATGGAAGATGGTAACCCAGTGGTTTTGGCACCATCCCCCTGGGGCTCCAAAACTAACTAAACCCCTGGGTAGCCAATGTAAGGAGCCGATAGGGTTATTATCTTAAACCCCCAGTGACAAGGTTAAATACCCTAAATTTGTGTGTTGCTTTTTTGGATTTTTGGGATTGAATTTTTGATGGAGGATTGTTCTGCTTTCTTACAAAAAACAGTAATTTTGTTATGCTTTGTTATTCCCTTTGTTCAGTTGTATTGCCTTTTTACAGCTTTATGTAAAAAAAAAACTATCATTAGTTAATAATCATTTTAGTTTATTTGTCATCAAGCTGAATGTAAGATTTTGCAAAATGCATTTATCAATAACTAAGATTTACAAATAAATTTCTCTTTCCTGATTTATGTCGGATGATTTTAATTTCGTATACTTTGTAAATGCGAGCTGTACATCTAACATTAAAACGGCTTATTAGAGCGCCAATTATTTTAAAAACTTTAAGAACATACTTCACTTTAACCTTCCAGTAAAAGACACCCTAGCGTCGCAGGGTAGGGGACATTGTAACTAAACAATATTCAGGGGATGAAATTTATATACATTTGCTGGAAATTTGTGGTAAAAATTGGCATTGCACTGTAAACTTTCTCAGAATTTAACATGGTATTAAATGGAGTGCAGGAAAACTGTCATAAAAGTCTCACAAAATATTTGAAGCTCTGCATTTTATATTTATATACACATGCAAATCAAAGTTATTTGACAAAACAAAATTTCAGCTGATTCCAAAGGCCTTCGAAGAACCATTGATCGAAATCTTTAACTCTTCAGTTTAGAAAATGACACTCAGCCCAAGCTTTGTGTACCCCATTCGACCATGTCTCCCTTAGGGTACCTCATCTCTCCCCAGGGCATAATAACAAGGACGCCAGTCTCTTCATCCTAAGGGATTATGTTTACAATTGCAGGCTACTGTATAAACAAGCTCTGTATCTGAGCATAAAATTGGTTAGGGTAAACCTAGACTAATTTTATCATGCAATTTACTATTTCGAGGCAATGCTACAGGATTACAACATTTGGTAGAAGTTCCAAGTTGATATACAAATATGATACTCTTTTCCGAGGGAGATGTTTTCAAGAAAATCTCTCAACATTTACTGGGCAACAGTTTTGAAACATTTTGCAGAAGTTCAGTTCTAAACACAGCGTAGTTGGTTAGATACCATTTTCTGAATGAGGTATGTGATTTAGGAAAATTTCTTTACATTTTCATAGGGTCAAGACAGTATAAAAGGGCTTTATGAAAGGTCCTAGTTGATATATTAAAAAGGTATGACACTGATTTCTGAATGAGGTATGTGATTTAGGAAAATTTCTTTACATCCTAATAGGGTTAAGACAGTATAAAAGCCCTTTTTGTAAAAGGTCCTATTTGATATATTATAAACGTATGGCACTGATTTTTTAATTAGGTTTATGACTCTTAATTTCTTCTTAATATTGAGGTTCAATACTGGATTGAGTAAAACTTAAGGCATTAGAATGAAGGTTTTCTGATGCCTTGTGCACAAATATTGGTAGGTTGGTTTGTTGCTTCAGTTTGAATGATGTGGCGGGTGGTTGGAGGGAGCTTCCTGCTGCCCTGTTTCTCTCAGAGCTAAGGAGCAAAATCAAGTTGTTGTGGCGTCTTGTATCTTGTCATTGTTGCCGGTGGCGTCGGGGGTGGTTTCCTTAACCCATTAGGCTGGCACGCCGTCATATGAGTGAAATAACCTTAAGTACGCCGTAAAACCCCAATCAAACAAACAAACAAACTGAATGATGTGACTGCATTACAGGTCTTTTCATTTGGCAGGTGGTTAATTTGGTGAGAGCTTCCTGTGCCCTGGTGTTCTCTAAGCTAATAGGCAAAACAAGGCCTATTTATTGGCTGTGATGTCTTGTAAATTTACACAGTTTGTCCTATTCCACCATGTGATTGT
>JAUELC010135322.1:0-11416 GCA_031471745.1 Cryptochiton stelleri
TATACCCCCCCCCCCCCCCCCCCTCGCCAAGACCAGTCAGAAACTCCGGCGAGGATTAGTTCCAAACTTAGTCTAGTTTAAATTAAAACTAGTTTTGACTCAAGACTAGTATTGTAAAAGTTAATGCACTTTGAACAACTCTCTTAATTGTAACAACTCCCTTTCGATGCTGACCATTCTCCTGGGTCATGTGGTTTTAATCTAGTTTATACTTCTTTCGATTCTAGTAATGTTAATCCGTGGGTAAGAGTAGTAAGTTGTTTTTCATTATGTTTGTATCAATAGTCAGAATCCTGGTGTTGGTTAATTATTGTGAATATGTGTGAGTACAATCTACATGTAGTGTAGTGAGACTGTATGGAAGATTAATGGAAGAGTATTAACTCGGGAGGTTGGAGGGAGCTTCCTGTTGCCCTGGTGATCTGAGCTAAGGGGTGGCACGAAGTCGATCTGTTGTGGCGTCTAACACTGTATTTATTTCACCATGTATTATGTGGTTGTCTTGTATCTTGTTATTGTTTGTTGCCAGTGGTGGTTTCCTTCAACCATTGGGCTGGCACGCCTTCATATGATATGAGTGAAATAACTTTGAGTACATGTGCGGTGTAAAACCTCAATCAAACCAATTATTAACTAAAAGGGATTCATGATATGTTAGACTATCAACCACCAAAGCCTACATTTAAAGTAGTACTGTACTTTGCCAAAAGTATATGGTTTAAAACGTGTTTATTCTTCAATTCTGGTAATTGTAAATTACATCATGGGACTTTTCTGAAAGCTTATAATTGTGTTTATTATATTAAATGAAGAAATACGGTATAAATGTTTACTTGGAATGTGGTGAAAGGCTGAATCGTGTGAAATACTGTAATGTTAAGTGGATGGTGAATTATAATGTTAACTGACACAATGTACTGGTTTGAAGTTCTATGGGAAATATACACATTTTCATTCCAGGATTATGAAAACTTCTACATTGACATATTTATGATATTCAGTTTGTTTTATATGCCGCTTGATTTTTCAATCTATTTATGTCCTTGTGCTACCAAAGTATGAATTGCATTTGTACACGTATAACTAATTACTTACGCTACCATATAGTGCTATATATATATACATTTTATCTAAATTTATTTCAAAATTTTTAATGAAAAGACTTGAGCCAAGAATGTCTGATAACCTTTATACATAATGTGCAAAATCTGTATTTATTAGAATTGCCATAGATAAGTTTAGCCTAATAGAATAAAGTGACAGTTTCAAGGAATTATGAAAAAGTCATTATGACTGTATATTTCGGTTTATTTAAACCATCTTCAGCAGGAAATTATAGCCGTATATAGAGATACAGAACTTGAAAGAATAAAACTGTGTAATTTCAAGTTTTTGCAATTACTTGCTTTTATATGCCAAATTAAATACTGTCCAATAATGTTTGATACACTAAACTCTCTGAGACATTTTATATGTGCAACATGAACTTAACTCGGTCTGAAGCCAAGTTAAAAAAAAAAAGCTAAAATGTTACCGAAGAGATGGCAAGATGGTGGCAAAATGTTGGATTAATTTTAGTACCGGCTCACGGATAAATTTAAAAATCGAAATTATTCGCTCTGATTAGTCTGATGAAATTAGAATTCATGTTTGAGTTCAGAGTAAAATACAGAATTGATGATTTGGCGATTAACCTGTATATATCCGCTGCCGGCTTTTTACTGAGTGCAAGTTTTTTAGTCCGCAGCCAACTTGATTGCGTGGATTACATGGTTTGAACCTTAAGTATGGCATAAAACCCTAACAGCTTCCAAAATGTCTGTTTAAGAAATCATAAATTATGATAAATTTTGCCTGTGCAAAGATAAATGTATCTAATCATTACAGCCATTAAGTAATTGTGAATATCAAAATTACCCATTGTAGAAAATTATTATAAAGACTATTCAGTTTATTTTGCTCATGGCCATTATTGGCACCAAAATCTCCCGATAACTACTGTAAGGTTTATTTTTTTAATACTTTCGAAAACACTGCTGTTTATTTTACAAACCTGAATTAACGCTTCTGTGTGCCATAAATGTGTAGAATTCTAGTATGTTGTTTCTGTTATACATATTTCTGAGAGATTCTCCTTCAACTGTTGTGCTGAGATTTGTTGGATAATTGATTATATTGTTGAGTTTGCATTCAAGAGATTTCCTTTTTGGCATTATACTATGATGTATTTATTAATTTATTATTGATAAGTTTCTTGTGTACATCTACATGTATTAGTATCAACACCATTTATATTTTATCTCTTTCATTATATTACAATGATAAATAAAAAGAGTCTTGTGTATTTCCGCAGTTGTTGTTCAAGGATTTATTCGCTTTGAAAGCGAAGACAAAAATAAGTCCCGCACCAAAAATACGTTATAAAAGATTCTTAGCAATGGCCTAGCGAGGAACTTCAAATTAAATGAAATATCAAAATTTAAAACCTTTCAGGATATTTTAAATCATTAATCATTACTATTTATACAATAACCATTGTTAGACTGAAATATTATAGATGTTCAACGGATCAAGAGTCGCGGAGTTTAGATAACATGTATGTATGTGTGAATGTTATAGAACTTTGTCGTGTCCTTGTCTGAAAGTCCATATTATCAGAAACCTTAGTCCGAAGGGCTCAGACCATAGGTTTCTAAAGCCCTGCTTATGTCACACTACGATGCGATAGAGCTAACGGAAATTGATCATAATTGAGCGCTTATGTCATAAAACTAGGAGATTATCAGAGATTAGACGCCACTAACTGGAACCAGTTGATCACGGTTGTAACACAACTTATGCCGCTTGCGATTACAAGGAACTAGTCGCGGTCAGTTCCAACTGATCGTAGAAAGTAGAACATGCGCGAATATCTGGAACTGGACGACAACTAGTTGCCGATAGACGCAGCAGACGTATAGGTGCGCTTATGTCACATTCAAAACTATGACTGACTAGTTGCCGTCGATCGGCAACTGGTCCACTGGAACTGATCAGAACTAGTTCTCAATCGACGTAGCTGCGATATAAGCTAGGCGCTAGGCAATATCAAAAA
Organism: Cryptochiton stelleri; assembly: GCA_031471745.1. Taxonomy (NCBI): domain Eukaryota; kingdom Metazoa; phylum Mollusca; class Polyplacophora; order Chitonida; family Mopaliidae; genus Cryptochiton; species Cryptochiton stelleri. The sequence continues at coordinate 3,095 of JAUELC010135322.1, forward strand.
CAAAGGTCAGAGCCACTCGGACAACAGAAACCTAGTCCAAGCCTACTATACTCGAACATGAATATGGCCTCCATTCATTTGAATACAACGGTCAAACTGAATTCACTGTAGTTATTGACAATCGATAATCGAAGGGGACGGAAGTTACCGGAGAAAAGCGATTTGGAACAAGAATGGGCCTCCATTATGACGTTATATCCAGAATCTGTCACCGTCAAAAGATGCGCAATCAAAGTGCCGATTTGAATTGAGGAAACCTTGGCATTTGTGACTAGCGTCCCCCCATTAAGCATTAAGCATATTAATAGGAATGTTGATGCTAGTTTGTGAATTTGTTTGCCTTTGTCGCTGTTTTACAAAAGTGAAGACATCCAATGTGAACACCAATTTGCTATGCCGATACTTCTGCAAACATTTAGCTAAATACATACATAGTAACTTAACCGTGCAACAGGAAGATAAAATTGTATCTATACCTCGTATTATATATTTTTTTTCCCCCACAAAATGCAAATTCATACATTTGAGTGGTGTTGTTTTGTTTTAATTTGGTCAGTTTATTGAATTATACATATCGTATAGTTCAGTTGCATCTTTTACCTTTCATCAGTTTGTTATGCAACAAACAAACGTCAAAATTTGAACTATATATTTATTTAGTGGCATAGGTGGCCAGCATTTACTGCTGGACTCTCAGGCTGGTGAAAAGAGTGTTATCTCAAAATAACGAAAATACTGTCTTCATGTAGTTTTTAAAAAACCCAATCTTATAGTTAAATTAATATACTTTATAATCAATTTAGGACTGTTTTCTACAGAATTAACATTAAATTATATGAAGAGGAACTTCAATCCAAATTTTAACTCCAAAATTTAAATCTTTTTTTTGTGAAAGCAGACTAATGAGTACATAATTCTAATTGGATAAACCATATATAGTATGGATGTCTCCATGGTTTATTCAAAACATACTTCTTTCCTCAACGCAAATGTGTGTTGATTTTTTGTTGTTGATTGTAAATGATAGTTGTGACGTTACATCTGGTTGTGAGTCGAGGTGGCTGACTCCATGGGTGTTTTCAATCAGACCATTCTCATCTATCACATGTCTTTTAACATGCACTTTTCTTTACATCTGTTTGCTCCATACATCGTCAGCATTTAGTCTCTGCCTCTTTACGGCTCTGGTCTTCATCAAATTATATCTAATTTTCTTACTCATGTGTGGCAATATTTTGAAACAGCAATTACCGGGAAACTTGATCGTTTGACGTTCAGTTTGTGGAATCCGTCTCTTTCTGTGTGTGTCTGGTGATAGTTTCTCCCCAGGTGAGGCGTGTAAAGACAATAACCAGGGCCCACGACTATGACAAATGTAGGCATATACATATTCAATTTGTACCTCTTTCTCTCCTTGTATACTAGCTGTAATTCTGCGATATTGTATACATTATCTAAATTTGAAAACTGTTTTAAGAAAATCCTTTCGTGAAACTAAACAAATGAAAATAATACAAACAATACAAGCAAATTAAATTTAAATAATTAAATTATGTCTCTCCTTCCTTTTTATGCTATTATGAGTGAAATATTGAAGATGTACTTACATGTAGGTCGGAATAACGAATGCAGTAAATTAAATGGTCTTAAATCGGAGAAATATTAAAGTGTTTTGAAAGTTTAATATTTCTCCGATATAAGAAGATTTAATTCGACCAGACAAGATCGACAAGACAAATTTGAAAAAAGAAGTCTTGAAAGTTCGATTTTCCAATTTGTCTGGTCGATCTTGTAAAAAAAAAAGTAAAAATATATTCGGTTTATATTTGGCGCTGTAAAAATACAGTAATTTTACCGTACACTAAATTCTGCAATTGAGATTTTCAAATTTAAGTGTAAATCATTGTGTCAGTTTCCATTGCTTTTAAAAAACAGAAAGTGCTATCGTGCCGATGAGTGAACGCTTTTTAGAATTTTAATATTTCAATGATTATTTTTGTGGACAGACTTAGGTCACCTTGGAATGTCCTCCTCGCATACTAGTATGTCATAGACGAGAGATATAATAGTATGTCATAGACGAGAGATATAATAGTATTTCAGAGGCAGTGATATGATAGTATTTCAGAGACGAGAGACATAACAGTACGTGTTTATTTCAGAGGAAAGAGATATAATAGTATGTCAGAGACGAGGGATATAATAGTATGTCAGAGGCAGTGGTATGGTATTTCAGAGACGAGAGACATGACAGAAAAGTTCAGAGGCGAGAGATTTAATAGTATATCATAGACGAGAGATATGACAGTATTTCAGAAACAAGAGATACAATAGTATTTCAGAAAGGAGAGATATAGGCCCTAATAGTATTTCAGAGACGAGATATAAAAGTTTTTCAGAGACGAGAGACATAATAGTATTTACGAGATAAGATCTATGATAGTATTTTAGAGACGAGCGATATAACAGTATTTATTAGACAAGAGAGATAATAGCAATTCAGACAAGAGATATATAATAGGAGACATGATAAATAATAGTATTTCAGCGACGATCCCATAATTGTATTTTAGACACGAGAGATTTAATAGTATTTCAGAGACCTGATATAAATATATTTTAGTAACGGGAAATATAATAGTATTTCAGAGACGATAGTTGTAAAAAAATATATAAGAGACGAGAGATAGCATTTCAGTGACGAGAGCCATACTAGTAATTAGAGACGAGAGACATATCGTGAGACAATATATATACTAGTATTTTGGAGAAAAGACATTATAGTATATCAGACAGATAAATTAGCATTTCAGAGACGAGAGATATAATAGTAGTTCAGAGACGAGAGACACAATAGTATGACAGATATCAGAGACATAATAGTATTTCAGAGACGAGAGACATAATAGTATTTCAGAGACGAGAGATATAATAGTATTTCAGAGTCGAGAGACACAATTGTATAACAGATATCAGAGACATAATAGTATTTGAGAGACGAGAGATATAATAGTATTTCAGAGTCGAGAGACATAATAGTATTTCAGATATGAGAGACATAATAGTATTTTAGAGACAAGATACATAATAGTATTTCAGATATGAGAGACATAATAGTATTTAAGACACAAGGGATAAAAGTATTTCTGATATGAGAGACATAACAGTATTTCTGATATGAGAGACATAACAGTATTTCAGATATGAGAGACATAATAGTATTTCAGAGTTGAGAGACATACCAAGATACATAACCGTATTTCAGATATGAGAGACATAATAGTATTTCAGAGACAAGAGACATACCAAGAGACATAATAGATACGATATATATAATAGATCAGAGACATAATAGTATATATTCCAGAGATATCATGTATTCTCTGTCATTTCCCCCAATCCCGGCATGGATGTTACCTTTTCACAGGTTGGTATCATCATTAGAGAGGTTACTGAGGTCACAGGGAAACAAACATCGTTCTCCAGTGTGTATTTGTTATGTAGAGCACTTGTCACTATAATTACATTTTAGTATGGTTTCATGGAATTGATGTGCTCGCCGTAGGTTTTTACTCTTGGTAACAGTTTAATGGGAATTAGATCTTTGGATGGAATGTTACCTCCAGCTGGTAGAGAATGATATACACTGAGTCCATGAAGCCCTGGAGTTGGAGGTCTTTCCACCAGGAGACCACACTCCTATATTCTGCTCCGGAACATGTGGCAATACACTAAGGTTTATCATATCATCTTAAACGACTGCAAATTAAAGGCACGTGTTCATCTCTATACACAACTTTAAGAGTATACAATATATACCATAAAATATACTATTGAAACGTTTATAGCGAAAATCTTGTGAATTCCCAAATCTCATTCCGTCAAAGTATAACACATTCAGTGGCCGTAGACAAACACAGAGTTAACTCGTATGGATGTGATTTAAACGACGCCAGGTCTCGCGGTTATCTCCCTAGTCATCATAGTTGACGTAATTCTTAACTAGTGATTAAGAGCTTATCTTCTCCATCACTTGTACAACCTTATAATGTAGTCAATTAACGTAACCGTTTAATACGGAAAATAATCCCTTCGATTAATTATAAGATTTATATTTGACATTACTTTTTGAAAATAATCTAATTAAATAATATAGGATGTTTACATGGAACAACCATTAATAGATTTATTAAAGTGAATTATTTTTAAATGTGTTTAAATTTTAAGAAATGTCTCTGAAATCGACTTATGTATACAAGTTTTTTTTATACGTCGACAAAAAATACAGGTCAAATGGCGAGAGTTAGTTTCAGTATACCAATACAAAGAGCTATTATGTTAACAAGAAGTGACGATGTATTACTTATGGCCTATTTAAATATTAACACCGTTTGTTCATCTTACATTCAATAAAGTAAAATCAGGAATGGTATCAACTCTCAGATAGAGTATTCATATGTAAAACAAAGAGAAATCCACTCGATTTCTAATAAAAAATTCACCAAATTAATCGATGTTTCAATATTTTCTAGAGTTGCACTTGTAGGGGCCTTCTATGTTTCCGAGTGTGTCCTGATTTACCGTATTAAATCAAACTTTATTTTTTATTCAAACTGTTATTCTTTGGTGATCTCTAGACAAACAACAAGTAGTCGTGCCTTCAGTCCAACAAAGGCACCTATTCTCCGATATAGCTGATTTTCAGGAAAATATGTGATTGAAACATTGGAGAAATTTTAAAAAATCGACAACAAAAATCAAACGTTTAAGTGACTATAAAGAAAATTGGGAACATAATGAAAAAGTCTTGTACTTGTACTTTTCAATTAAGTCTTATTAAGGAAGCGAACTACAAGGTTGAACAACATCTGTGCTCGAAGATTTGTGCTTTCCGGCCACAGTAAAATAACACTCGTTCAGCGTGTCTCGTAAAAATATACTTCCTGTCGTTATGATGTTTTATGGAGACTTTTGTATTTCTTTTGAAGCCCGGGATTCGAGCGCATTGGGACATGATAGTTTACTTTTTCTCTATATTAACCGTCTTATAAATAATCGGAGTGATTGACCGGGGCTTGCTTCACCGCCAGAAGGGGCCATGTGGTGTGAATGGCCATTGATAGCGGCGAGTCGAAGCTGTAAGATACAAAGAGAAGTCATCGGGGGTAATATCGTTTAATTAGTGTATGGGTAACATAGTGCCTGTTTCAGATGTTTCCATTAACTTGCAGACCTTTCGGTGACGTAAGTAAACCTCGTTAGGTTTCACTGCATGCTCGAGGTTATATTTCCGTATACACATTTAACAGTGATATTCATACGGATTTCTCCTTATACTTGAACGTTTTATCTGGCTGTTTTAATGTTTAGACATTGTTTAATACATTATAACTTTTAAACTTTATTTATTATATAGATAAAATTACATTAGAACATCTCTCCAGAGATCGTTTATTACTTCCCGTCGTATTTTTTGTCATCCACAATTTCTAAATAATACGTATAAAAAAAACCTGAATGATTATATCGACAGAAATTAAACCACCTCCACAGTTAAAAGAAGGATTGTATGGAATGGATGATAAGATTGTTCAAATACCCTGGCCCTGTGGCCCACGGGCCGGCACAAGGTGGCCAGAATGATTCCAGATAAACTGTTTATAAAATCTGTCAAGATAAAACTTTAACCTAGACGCGATTTGTCATCACCCATTTACTGACAATTAATTCCCCATCTTAAAATGACTACGGTTTATTCTGCGGCAGACACGTGGGCGCTGGCCACACAAAGTGTCGGGAGAGCCGTGGATAGATCACTGAGATATCCCCATCTAAGAGCTAATAGTCACTGGACATTCTTGTTCCAAATCGCCTATCTCCAGTAACTTCCGTCCCCTTCGATTATCGGCTTTGTGTATTGAATGACCATTTTTAAGGCCATTTGCGTCATATTTGGCACTAGGGGCAAAACTTGCTTCTAATGGAGATAAACTTATCCTACATAACATCAGGTTCATAACACACTAAGAAAAATCACCAAAGAGCAGATAACAACAGAGGCCTTTATACTTCTTATTATTAATTCTCGCAACTGTTTCCGTCTACAGTCTGACTTTCAAAATTACCCCACGCGAACTCATGCAGTCTCATATACCTATTGGTTTAACCAATCTTTCTCGTCATACTCTAAGGATATATTTGGTGCTCGTGAGTGGAATAAACTACCTGTTGTCCTTAAAAGAATAGACAACTTTTAATAAAGTTGATGATGGGTAAAAAGTCTATTTTCATCTGAGTAAGAAAACATTTACTTTAGCTTTCAACTGTCAAGTAGAGCGGAGTAATCGGCATTTAAAGTTACAATACGCTACTATGCCAAGCAGAGATGTGGAGACGACCATATCGACTGTCAGCATAATCCCCAGCTGAATTTTGTCCAATCGAAATTCAGCTTTTTTGCAGGTGAGGAAGATTCTACGTAGGGTCTGACGTCACTTAACCCCAATCCACATATTTACTTCATTGCTGTCATACGTATTGTTTATCTTTAATGTATTTGCTGTCGAATTTTGAGCAATTAAGTTGGTTCTAAGACTACAATGCTCTGCGTTCATCTTATAGTCAATGTGTTGAATCAAAATGTCAAACAGAATGACAAGAAAGAAACTGATTAAATCTTTTCCATGATTTAAAAATGTGGTTTATTTTTTTTTGTACGAATTTGCACTTTCATTGAAGTGATACGTTTGACCTCATAAATATTCATTATTCTAGATCGTCTACACCATTCTCAATAGAGATGCCGCCCCTAAGCTAGTTAGCGCGCTAGATAGCGACTCTCACGTATATACGCGCCATAATAGTACAAGGGAGGCAATTTGTGATTAGTGCCAATAATACAATACAAATTATTTTTGTTACCACTGTGCACTGTTTATTCTTTTAAAAACACATTTCGATAACTTTTACAAGCAAAATAATGGCATAAATCGGTGCAAAAAGTGCCAAAGTAACAAACTGATATGCTTTCAAATTCCCCCCAAATATTGGGGGGGTGGCTGATATTTATGCCAGAGCTTGTTCTCGATCTATGAGAAGGTAAGTCTCGCGGGAACAGAATGAGCCACACATCACAGTTTAACAATGCAAAGTATGTTATTGGTAGCTTGGCTGTTCAAAACTTTAGTGATATTCATCGTATCACACAGGCTCGAGTTAGATAACCTCTAAATATCTCGCGAATAAGAGAACATCCTAGTGATGTACGTCACATTATGGCCAGTCACGCAGCTTGACAAGCGAATTCAGAAATAGGTCAAGAAAAGTCAAGTGTCACCCTGTTATTGAGACATTAGCCTCCAAGGTTCAGAAACAAGCCGCGTAGAGTAACCTCGGAAATGAATAAGGTATGTAATATAAATTTTACAATATTACAATATATTATGGATTTTCGACTTCTGGTTGTATTATAGACGCTTTCAGTATATTTCATGAAAACTCAAGGTCACAAAAATTGGAACAGATCGACAATTGAATTAAACAAATTCGATCAATGTCTTTACTTATTGGCACTGTTTCTTTTATAATAGCTGTTTGCCTTAAGTTGTAAATATTACGCGTTTTACTGATATTTTAATTTCACAAGAAATGATACTTTATGTTATTAAAATCCAATTTTAATTTAAAACGAAAAGAAATAACACAAGCCCCGGTAGGCGTTATTTCCACAAGCTATGTGTGTAAATATCTTTGTATTTTTGAACGGAAATAAAAATTGAAATTAAATTTAATCAAATCTCTCCAATGAGTTTTGCTCTAATCTCGTGACCTGTAATGGCAAATCAGTCATGTTGTCCTAACATCAGATAAATCAATCGGAAAAAAAACGTTATTTTTTTCCTGAACGTCAGAAGTGACGACGATATGAATTTGGGAGACGGCCGAATGACGTTTTCGTACAAATACAGTCATACGCATCTTTATTCGTTTTTTAAATAGTAGTGATATTTATCGTTACCAATGCTTCATATTTATTCTGTAATGAGTGCTGGTGGTTTACGTAACTGTGTCATATTTTAAATAACATGTCAAAATGGAAACGTGTCAATAGAATACCAAAACAATGTATTATTACATTCCTTCAAATAATTTATGTCACTCTTAGACCTAATACTCCTTAGTAAAATAAACTAGATGCCCAAGGGCAGCATGTCGAGCCCTGGTTTTGCAACATGTTTGACATTTGACCTCTGTGTGTTACCTTGAGGCCATAGACCAGGGTCACAGTTTCATCATGTTGAACATTTGTGGCTCATCATAGTG
>JAUELC010135433.1:0-11413 GCA_031471745.1 Cryptochiton stelleri
CATTGGGCTGGCACGCCATCATATAAGTGAAATAACCTTAAGTACGGCGTAAAACCCCAATCAAACAAACAAACCAACAGTAAATTTAATATTTTGATGTAAAAAATGGAGAATATTTTATAAATTTAATATTTCATTTAATCAACAGACAGCCAAGCGATCCGTTTATGTGAAATCTTTCAACTCCTGACTAAATTAAATAATGTCAATGTGCATATAGGGTGTGTGCCTTGTAAACTGTAGTTTCAGGTTGCGATCTAATTATTTTAGCATTAAGGGGCCTGAACTCTGACTGGTTGTCAGTATATTGTCCGCACCATGGCTCAGTAGTTAGCGTCATGGACTGCTGATCCTCCTTTCATGTACCTCACAAGTTCAAGTCTCCCAGTAGACCCCAGGAATGAGAGAGTTGCACAAGGTGACTCCGGCTATCGCGGGGGTGTTTACGAGGTTTCTTCCTGGTTTTCCACCGTATTAAGTAAGGCAGAGTGAGAAGTGGATAATCTGTTGTCATATAAGTGAAACACCCTTGAGTATGACATTAAACAGCAATCAAACAAACCTAGTCAGTGTATGTGTATGTGTATGTGTTGATGCAAAGAAGCAGCACTTAAACAGTAGCAGGTGGTTAAAGGGAGATTCATGTTGCCCTGGTGCTCTCAGACCTAAGGGGCAACAAGAAGCTGTTGTGGCGTCCTGTGATTGTCTTGTATCTTGTCATTGTTTGTTGCCAGTGGGATCGGGTGGTTTTCTTTTAATTTGTTTTTTAATTATTTTTTTATAAGTATTTATATATAATTATATATTTTTGTGAGAGGACAAAAAACTGACCGATAGTTAAGCAACGGCCTACTAATTTAATGTAAACAAACAGGCTGGATGACCAACAGCTGGTTGTTGTGGAATGCCTTGACTTCAAGTAAATTGCGGAAATTAAAATTTTCTTATTGAGATTTCAAGAGGAAATTGAATAGATGCCATCGTTGTCTTGTCTGCCGTCTTACCTATCCCCTTAATTAACACCTAGATAAAACTTGTTACCTGAAGAAATATTTAGCAAGGTGTTGAAATGGCAGGCCCTTGAGGGCAGAATATGGCTTTGGGAAAATTTACAAGAAAATGGAAAAACAAGGAAAAGGAAACAAAAGGCAGGCCTCTTCACTAGTTTCTGGCAGATATGGGCTTGGTTCTTACAGCTAGATCTTTTAAGTATACCATTGAGAGGTTATTAGAAGGACTTACCTGTGATTACCTTCTTACCTATGTATTAAAGATTTGAGGCCAGGGAGGCTCCAAGCCCAGCCAGCCAATCACTTAACAACCCAGGATGTTCTACAACCAAATTCCAATCACTTCCAACAAAAAAACAAGCCGTGCAAAGCATAAAGAATTCTTAATCACCCATTCTGAGACCTACTGTGCCAACCCTGGGTGTCCCCACGGGGTTCTCTTTCACCCAATTCGAGCTCCAAGGGGCCATTGCTAAGGGTTGAATTGGCACCCCTGGCTCTGAATATACAAAAAAAAACCCAGTCCACTCTGCAGGAAAAGACAATGCACTCTGGTTCGTGTTAATAGCTTCTGAACCCAGGAAGACCAATATGCAATAATAAAGGAGCCTGTTGAGATGTTTGTCTGGTAATTTCCACTGGGCCACTCTTTGCTATGATTAGACAACAGCTGCTCTCCCATTGGTCAGTCAAGGGTCACTGAGGCTGATATAGGACAGCTCTCTGACAGTCCTCAGTCAAACTTCAAACTGGTGCCATAGGGAGATAGTCTTATACTTCTCCTGGGATAATATAGTAGTGTAGTTAGGAATAGCATAGTATCTTTTTCCCATTTTAGCTTATTTGTGGAGAACGTAAAGTAGTTTTCTATTCAAGATGCCTGTGGACTTTTCAATTATTTCCCATTACTTGGACTCTCTGAGGTACAGTGACTCCCCTGAGAACATGCTGTGTGTATTTATTCATTCATTGGAAAACTATAGCATATTCAAATCAATAATTTGTTCTCTATTATGACTTAGGTACATGTAGTCAGATCATGTTGTCATTTTTTAAATTTTGTGATTTTTCTTTTGTACATGACAAGATTGACAGTTGACAACTGTTGGGTGAAATTATGTGTTAATTTCAACAGAAATGCTAATTGTTGGAAAAAAATGTGTAATGGCTGACATTGGATGTCTGGTTTTAAAGCTGTTACCTAGATTATGATGCTAGAGAAGGGCAAGCCGCAAGAAATACAATATTTTATAGCAGTATATGTTGCTATGGTAATTATGAAATCATGGTGAAACACCACAAACATGTGTGGTCCTGCGTGAACACAAAAAGAAGTAGTACCTGTTATATCTTGTTTTTAAATTTTTGGATTGTACATGACAGAATATCTAATGGATATATATTTTGGCAATAGATTAATACTTAAATTTGTATTTCTAGTTTTGGTGATACCCCCAGAAGGAAGCTGTCACTATCAAGTAATGAGAGCACACCTGTGATGACCAACTCTACCCCAGACACGGCCAGTTCAGGAGAGTCAGGTAAACATGTTTTTTAAGAATTTTTTAAATTATAATTCTTTAAATTATATTTTGGAGAAAGTTTTTTTAAGCAACCTGAGGCATTACAATACAAAAATTTAGATTACGTAAATTTATTGACTGTGAACACTTTGCACTATCATTGCAAGGCATCTCTGATGAGAGAAATACCGTTACCATGGAGACACTGTCAAACAAATTGAAAACAGTTGTTACATATTGTTCTCAAAACATCCTATACCAACTTTACATACATTTTTGAACCCAAGATTTCCATCTCATTGATTTTCCATCTCTTTTGGGAATTATTATTTTGGGAGTTTTTCATCTAATTAAGTGTACATGTAAGTACTTCTTATACTTTATAACCTCTAAGATTCTTCTGGAACTAAATTAATTGCTATAGTTTTGTTACACCTGAAATTCGTGTTTTTGCAGACAATGTTTTTTTAAGCACTCTGCTGCATAAGCCTACATCGTGCAACTTCACTTCTAAACACGACTTTATCCAGGATCTAAAGTCTGTCTGTCAAAAATTACAAATTCTAAAGTTGTACCAGCTATCTCCATTTCCCTCCTTCAGCTCCATGTTCACTTTTTAGCCAGTCCAAAAGACTGGCGAACGGGTCTCTGGATAAAGCCCTGCTAATGTGCCAATCCATTTCTCATTTTATTTTCAACATTTCATTTTCTTTACTTCAAAATTTTATTTAATATAAAATTTAGCTCTCGCTGAATTAATATATTTCTTCATTTTGTACCAAATTTGTGCATGTGCATTGTGCGGGTAGATATATACAATGCAGCGTATATATTGTGCAGCCAACAGAGTGTCACTGGTCATTAACTCTTTGACAGCCCTCTAAGACTTCCTGATACCAGTGGTGGTTGAAGATTAAAGGCATTCTGAGAGTGTTAATCCTGGATTGTGAGGGCTAGCTACAGGGCTGCCAAGGTGTAATGCTGGTACCCGGGACTAGCCCACCCCTAGGGTTTCACTTCCTCCTGCTACTTTATTCTATACCATTAACTCCCTTCCCACCACCAGATTAGCCATTTCCTGTCCAATTGGTATACTTCTTTTACAATGTAGGTTTTCAAAACAGATGCACATTTAAAAGTCTACATGTGACTGACTTGTCTTGAGAGCCCTCCAGCTTTTGACAGCCTTTCTCATTTCATCCCATGTCTGCAGTCATTGTTCATATTTCATTTTGTTATGGTACTTTGTTCAAGAAGAATATATTATGTCCATATTCAAATCCTTATTAATACATTTTTGTTATTTATTTATTATTGAGTTAATATTTATTTTCAAAATTAAAAAAAAGTAGTTCAAATTATTAAAAAGAAAATATCCAAATGCATTGTTTTATGAATTTAAAGTTGTGTGATATTCCATTCACATGTTACATTCAACAAGCATATGGTTTGTTTAAAAATATTGACAGATGGCTTAGCATACCAAACACAATCACCAAAAAACAGTCCGTATACTGACTTGTGATTTGACAGGTTGGGTGTCTTGGGTATCAATATTCCAGCGAGGCAGCACGTTGGCTTGCATTGTCACAATGAGACACCACCATACTATGTGTGAAAGAACATACAACATTTACAACTAAGTAAACAGATGGCATCATACATATAGGCATAACATTGGTCATAGGTAATAATTAATGTCAAAAATAGGGCGTATATTTGTGTAACTCCCTGTCAAGTCTGTTCATTTATGAAATCCTATAATTACTGACTAGCTGAGACAATTTTATCCCCACTTTCCTATTATAAAGTGAACTGAGTTATTGACCACTCGCACCTCACATGCTGTCGGCTGATCTTATAGTGAAGGGTTTCACACCTGGCATTCCCCTGCTGTTCTGAGAGGGCTACTTATCACCCGCTCAGCTCTGGTACATTTTGCATGGGGTTTATTGACTTCATACAACCTTTCTTTTAACCAATCTGACTTCTATTTCTTCCCTTTAAAGTCATCTTTACATGAGTCAATTGAATTGCATAATACCCACTGATAGCCTCAAAGGACTTATGACAACACACTTAGCTTTACTTGTCATCCAAATTAAAACATGTACAAAAACAAAATTTAAAAATCTTAATAAGAATTGGTAAAGAGAATGAAAATTTCATACTGTCGAGTAAAACAAATAAATTCATATTTTAGCAGCATATAAATAAAATATTAATTTAAAATCTATTCTCTTTATATTCTATAGTTAGCATCTAGAAGCCTAACTGAATAACATACATGTAAGCATTTCAAATAACCTAGTTTTTGAGGTCATTCAAAAGTTTTTTCCATGCAAATTGATCATAAGAATGAATATTAAATACTTATTTTCCGAAATTTTGAGAAGTGAACTTGAAAGCATTTCTTTCTTAGGATTTCCATTGCTTTTATATTGTACTTTTTATAAATGAAGAGAGAAAAATTTGCTTGCCTCCACTGGGATTCGAACCTGGGACGTCGGTCAATATAGTATTTATATATGATCTCCTTTATGGTTTTGTTTTTCTAACAGCTCTCTTTGTTTGTATTTTCAGGATGTTTTGTAGATTCACCAGGCAGTGTGATTGATTCACCGACCATTGAAATGACGTAAGTACATATTTATATAGTTGTCATATCATGTGTCAAGTTTTATTGAACGTGTTCATATTTGTAAAATACTGTTGGACAAGGAAAACCAGTGTGTATCACAAGGCATTGGTGGTGTAGAGCTGTAGCTTTCAAGCGCTATAAGTCAGCTGAGTTACTGGTTATTCAACAAATAGTTATTTTATGTAAATTGGCTAAGCTTGTGGTCACATTCCCCTGCTGGCTGTGGCCTGTAGCAGCTGTGATGGGAAAATGATTGATCAGTGTACCATTTAGGCCAGGAATGATTTGAAGCCTGTGTTCCTCAGTCAATGCTCTGTGAAGGAATGGGTCTTTGTCTTTTGGGAGTTGTGTTATAGTGTAAGGACTCCCAGTCAGCCCTCATTCTTTCTCTGTCTGTCCTGGTGAATGGAGGGGCCAGCTGATGCAAGGGTCTGTTAGCTCCACACACTCTCACCTGTCTTCTATGTGATGTAATGTGACATCATAGGCTCTGGGCTTCTCTCACACCTTGGCCAGGTAAAAATGATCTACAGCCGAGTACAACAGCTAGAACCATGTCCCATTGTTATCAGACCCACATGGCGGGAAATTCAAACTGAACTGCCATCATGCATCGTGTTTCTCTGAAGCCAGTTGTCCAACACAGCTAAGGCATGAGAGAGATATCAATCAACTCAAGTCATGCCTCAGTGAGCATTAACCCATGAGAAGCCTCTTGGATTCTCCTTGCTGGCCTACACCCAGGCAACTGTATGGTGTCCAGTCCTAGCCCAACCTCTGCTGAAGGGCAGATGGGGGACACACACACTTTGCACCCCAGGCAAACAAAACTGACATATGCTTGAAATAAAAACCTTTGGCCTCCAGTGCAGCCTTAGGGGTTTTGTCAAGTGAGAAATTCCACAAGATGGGGAGAGATGGTAAAATTGAACTGACCTAGTCAACAACAAACTTGCTTTATTGTGGAATTCACAGGATGTAGGCCCTCAAACCTATAACATTTACCTCTCTGGTTTTCTTTTGTTACAAAACACAAATGGTTATATTATTGACTAATTTAGGTTTGATTGTTAAATATTGGTTTTACCATTTCCTTGTCTTTTCTCTTCCAGATTACAGAAGCGATTTCCTGGTATAAACTTAACACTTAGTGATGGCTCCGGCAGGAAGTAAGTATTCAATAAGTAACAACTTCAGCGAAACAGGTGGCAGAAGAAACTTGCCCTTTTGTTATAAATGTTTAGTATTTGATTATTTAATTTTTGGTATTAAATTATACTTATACTAATGTCAGCCTGTGTTGGGACAAAGATAAGATTTATAAAAAAAAACCAACCAATTAGACTTGCTACTTATCTGCATTAGTTGTATAACATGTTAAAGATTCAATAAGGGTAAACAACTTAGTTTATTTATCTCCTTTGTTTTGTTTTGCAGAAAAAAGACACTTCCCTTCAGACGACTGAATTCTTTACCTGTAAGTACAATGTGTATTAATGCTTTTCTTGTTCATATTGCCAGTCTTTTCTTCCTACCTTTTTCAACCATATTTAAAAACCAAATGTAAATTCAATTTACGTAAAATGCGCTTCGATAAAAGGATGAGACATCACAATTTAGTTAAAAATGTCTTCATACAATAATTAGTTATGATTGCTTATTTCTTTTTGTTTCTCAAATAATTGGTGGGCGGTTGGAGGGAGTTTCCTGTTGCCCTCAGAGCTAAGGGGCAACACGAAGCTGATCTGTTTGTGACGTCATGTTCTGTTTTGTCTTGTGATTGTCTTGTATCTTGTGATTGTTTGTTGCCAGTGGCATAGGGGATGATTTCCTTCACCCATTGGACTGGCACGCCGTCATATAAGTGAAATAACCGTAAGTAGGGCGTAAAACCCTAATCAAACAAAAATCTTTAATATTTGTGTTTGATTATATGATTCACACAATTATCTTGCAGATGCCGACATTCCGTCTTAGCCCTGTAGATTTCCCAGAAGAAAATTCTAAGTCAGCTCCTATGGACACCTCGGCAAACTCTGAGGACGCTGAACCCTACATGGAGACCAGTTTATCACAAGATGAGGGGTCTCAGGATAGCGGGGTAGGATTCGATAAAGACAACTCTCTATCATCCTCATCCTCCTCTGATGGCTTCTGTTTTGCTGCCCCTGTGGGAATGCCACCAAGACGAGGGAGCCATTTAAAGGTTATAAGTGAAGATACATGTTCCCCTCAGAAATACTCCCCTGTCAAACCTGGATCAACTTCAGCGTTCAAATTCAGATCTTTATCCCTGTCTGCAATGGTAAGAGTGACTTTGTTTGGAACTTTAAAACTAATTTTTAAAATGAAATCTGTTTGCTTTATTATGCATTTTGCTGTTAACATGGTTTAGTTGAGTCTTTCTTGAACCTTGATACTTCAGTCGCTCCCTTAGTTACATCAGTTAAGCGTATGGCTCTAATTCAGATGTTTGTTTCACCAATTCATACATGAGTTTGAGTTTTTTTCAGCTACTCTAAAAACATTTTTATGTGAAGAAGTTAACAAATCAAGTAAACCTTGGCTTGGTACTGTATATCAGGGAAAGTTAGTTGTGGCTCTGATGAGCACAGTTTTTGTTTACAAGTATATCAAGTCATTCTTATGTAGAACACCTGGATATAGCTCACTACTTACTCGTGTATCTCTTGTTGTTTAGGATTCAGAGAAGAATGGAGAATGTACTAGCCCCATTTCACTAAAGACCTCAGCTCTCACAAGTTTAGACGATGACAGTGATAATGATGATGGATTTTTAGAGGTTTTAGATAAAGAAGTAGCTGAGGTAATTATGATTTCCAACTAAGTGTACATGTATTTTGTTGATAGATTTGATTTTCATTTGACATCACACTCACAATTGTTTCATGTATTCCATGACTGCTCATCTTATCTCTACTCATTAGTTTAAACAAAATCCATGAAAAAAAACATCATGCAAACAGTTAAATGAAAAACTAAAATACGTACTGTTTATGGATTTCCCAATTGTTTTATTTGTGTAGGAAAGTAACCCAACTATTTTTTTTCATAATTGGCTATGGGATACCTAGATCAAGCTTATACTTTTATCAGTATCAATTTAATATTTTAATTAAAACAGGAGAGCCTTAAATATCATGTGAAATTGTTCTTTGTTTCTGTATTTATGATTAATTTCTTTTCATTTTGTAGATCAATGATAGTGCTTTACCTGATAGTTTTAAAAGTTTATTCAAGGCACCTGTCATCAACAAAGACCCTCCCACAACATGTGAAGCTTTCATGGTAAGGGTGTTTCTCTGACATTGTTGAATATAAGTAAACATTGACTCATTTAAATCTTAATTAATGGGGAACATTTTGTACACTGTAAGGAACTTAAAATATGCATGTAACCACTGTAACAATGTATCCTATAAACACAATTATAAACTTCTATATACATTCGTTATTTAGTCTTCTTTTTTGGAGAAATTACATTTTGTGTTTCAATTTATTTGTTTAGTTACATTATTTAATTTTCATTTCCATCTTCATCACCAACATAAAAAACACATTTTTCTCAAATTATAGATAAGACGGAATCCAAAAAGCAAGTCATTATGTCGGTCCCAATCAGTAGATGTGAGAAGTCGGTTTTGTAATAAACGTCAGAGTCCGGGTAGAGACGATGATTCCACACCAGTACAGAAGAGAAGACGAGGATCGTGTGTCTCAAGCCGTGCAGAGCATAAAACACCTCCACCTAAAGTAATGTTGAAACGGTGTCACTCAGAAACGGAAGCTATGATCAAGTCTGCTTTAGACAGAGGTAAGTCGTAAAGGCTATTTATGTATATAAGTGTAACTAGAAGAAAAAAAACCCAACTTCTTGTTATTTCCCTTCTGGAGTATTCGGTTGCTTGTATTAATGGGTCATGTAATCCAGTAATATTTCTGTTATGTTCATTTGTCATCACGATTACTTCAACTTTATTATAATCTTTTGTTTGTACAAATCTGTACAAATATTAACATTTTTGATTTTGTTTCTAGTTGTAGATGACCCCGATTTAATTGGAGATTGTTCCAAGACTTTTTGTCTTCCTACTGTCCCCGGTAAACACCAGGACTTGAAATCTATCACACCAGAAACCTTATCTCAACTCATCAACCACGAGTATGATCATATCGTAGAGAAATATGTGATCGTTGATTGTCGATACCCATATGAGTTTAACGGGGGACATATACAGGTTTGTAATCACTTGTTTTACATGTTTTTATAAGCTTCGAAAGCAGCATATAAAGTAAGAGCATTCTCAGTGAGGCTGAAACAGTATTTTCGGTTAATGTTTTGTCAATTTGAAAAATAAATCCATACTGAATCAGATTTGAGGAGTAAGATTAACGTAGGTTATACCATTTTGTATTTTAGTTGAAACGTGTAATAGTCTGACAGACATAAATTTTGGTCTTTTGTGATGTTTCTAGTGGAAACTTAGGGTCATTTCTCTTAAGTAGGAAATATTTTCATATTTTACTCGCCCTCTGGCTAAGGGTAGCATGTTCTGAGCATAATCATGCTGTCTTTTCTTAGCACAGCCACTGTAGGAACATTAATTTTCCAACATAGCAAAACACTTCACATTTTATGGTTTGTGTTAGTGTGGCTATTTACTGTTGGAGTACACCGCTGTCATATAATGTGTACAGCAATAGATACCAATCAATCAATCAATCATATTTTACTCAGAATATGGGGCTATGAATTGCTGATTCATAGTGTGATGTTCCAATATGTTTTCTGCATTTTTGTGTTAGAGAAAATTGCATTGAATTTTAATGTACATTTTTTTATATTTCAGGGAGCGATGAACTACTACACAAAAGACAGTTTATTGAATAATTTAATAGAGAATAAAATGGAGTTGGAGAATAGTCTGAAGAGACTTGTGCTTATATTCCACTGTGAATTCTCATCAGAGAGGGGGCCTAACCTGTAAGTAACTTTAATCAACTTTTTCACTTATAAATACATTTTAAATATAGTCAACAAACCTTTCAGATGGCATTTCTTATTTAAAATGTTTTAAACAAATTGCCAAAGATGTCTAAGCTGAAAATTAAAACGGTACTTTGTTTTCCTTTGATTTTCTCAATATGAATGAGGGTAAAAACAATAATC
Source organism: Cryptochiton stelleri (assembly GCA_031471745.1). Classification (NCBI taxonomy): domain Eukaryota; kingdom Metazoa; phylum Mollusca; class Polyplacophora; order Chitonida; family Mopaliidae; genus Cryptochiton; species Cryptochiton stelleri. The sequence continues at coordinate 10,366 of JAUELC010135433.1, forward strand.
CGTAAACACAACTCAACTCCATGTCCCAATAGATAAGACCCTACACTGCATAATATTAGATATACCCATTACTGTGTACATGTACCTGGAATAGGTTTGGGACCTACTGGTTTAGTGCAGTGTTTCGGAATCCTTTTAGGTAGAATACACCAGAGTAGATTCCTTGTCAGGGGTAGACGCTCTTAGAATTGGGACTGTACATAGTTGTGTACGTGGAAGTTATAAAGTGTGTTTTCATAGAAGTTCTTAAGATTCTTGCCGCATAGATCAGTGGAGTAGTAACTTTTTGAAAATTTAATAATTTGGCTTCATTACAAAAAATGCAATAACATAACATAATATTGACTATTTTAGTGTGGGCGGTTGGAGCAAGTCTCCTGGTGCTGTCAGAGCTAAGGACCAACACAAAACCAATCTGTCGGGGCTCTAGCACTACATTTGAACACTTTTTCTTTTAAGAACCATGTATTATCTATGCCTAGTGCTTGTCTTGTATCTTGTCATTGGTTGTTACCAGTAGTGTTTCTTTCACCCATTTAGCTGGCACGCCGTCATATGAGTAAAATCACCTTAAGTATACTGGCAAATGTTTTAATCACTGTTATCTATTTTTAGGTCCAGATTTTTACGTAACATGGATCGAGGAAGTAACAAAGATGTTTATCCACAACTCTATTACCCAGAAATCTACCTTCTACATGGAGGATACAAAAACTTCTTTGAAACACAACAGGTAAACAACATTCTACTTCAATCCACCAGCAATCACAATATATATGAACACCAGCGGAGTATCGATCAGATTCTAAGTTTTATCATGCTACTTAATAGTTAGGTAACAGTCTGAGCATCTAGACTAAAGTATCTAGACAAAGAAGCTGTTATGAAAGTAGAATAAAGCTAAGACTCCGATAAAATCTACTTTGTGAAACTAATCAACTACTCAAATTTCCGTCTCGTAAAGAATCCCAACTTCTAGTCAAGCAGCGGGTGGTTGGAGAGAGCTTCCTGTTGCCTTGATGCTCTCGGAGCTAAGGGACAACATAAA
>JAUELC010135544.1:0-11410 GCA_031471745.1 Cryptochiton stelleri
GGAGCAATTGTCGCGGAGTAATTGTCGTTTTTCGAAGCAATTTTTGCCAAACCAAATGTCGCTGGAGAAATGGTCGGGCAGTGCTACAACCCTATAAACTGAGTAACTGACCACCGAAACCAGAAATTGACAATTGCTCCGACGATATGTGATCAAACGATAAATGCTCCGAAGAACGACAATTGCTTCGACAACAACCGTTCCGACGACCTATGCTCCAGTAAACCGACGACGGAAACAATAAACGTGAGTATACTGACGACTGAAACCATAAACGTGAATATACCGATCACTGAAACCATAAACGTGAGTATGCCGACGACTGACACCATAAACGTGAGTATAACGACGACTGACACCAAAAACGTGAGTAAACCGACGACTGAAACCATAAACGTGAGTATACCGACCACTGGAAACAGAAATGTGAATATACTGACGACTGAAACCAGAAATGTGAGTATAACGACCACTGAAAACAGAAATGTGAGTATACCGACGACTGAAACCAGAAATGTGAGTATACCGACGACAGAAACAGGAAACGTGACAACTGATAAAAGAAGCGTGAGCATATCAACTACTCAAAACAGAAACGTGAATATACCGGCGACTGAAAAAAGAAACTTGAGTATACCGACCAGTGAAAATAGAAACGTGAGTATAGCGACGAATAAAAACAGAAGCATGAATATACCGACTAATGTAACCATCAACTTGAGTATAACAAACACTAGACTTAGAAACCTGAGCTTAGCAGCTAGTAAAACCACAAACCGTAATTATCTACCGATGAAACCAACAAGCTGAATATACCAATCATTGAAATCAGAAACCTGACCATACCAACTACTGAAATCCGATACCTGCGTATACCGACCATTGAAACCATTAAGGACGACCACTGAAACCAGAAAATTTAATATACGGATTACTGAAATCCGGAATAAGAGAACACGGACCACTAAAACCAGTTATCTGCGTATACCGATCGTTGAAACCAAAAACATGAGCATACCGACCATTGCAATCATTGAACTACATGTAAGTATACCGATCTTTTTTAATCTAGAAACGTGATTATAAAGACCACTGTAACCAGAAACAGGAGTATATCAGTATAGTGTCTCTCCGAAATATCCCCTGAAAAATATTGAATAAGAATTACCTATGATAAAGTCATTAAAGCTGGTGTTGGGGTCAGCGGTAAGTGATTGAAAATTTGCATTACTGGATTCCAGCTGACCATTTCTATAGAAGCTGATACCAGCCGAGTTAGACCACGTTATACTCAGAAATGTCCAAATACCTGTGGAGATAAAAGTAACTGTGGTTTTCAACATTGTTATACAATATAACTATATAGAGGCTTCTAAATAATATAGAAAAGGAACTGTGGTTATCTACATTGTTGTACAGCATAACTACAACCGAGGCATATACATAATATATAGAAAAGGAACTGTGGTTATCTACATTGGTGTACAACATAACTACAATTGAGGCATATAAATAATCTAGAAAAGGAACTGTGGTTATTTACATTGTTATACAACACAACTACAACAGAGGCATAATATAGAAAATGAAATGTGGCTATCTACATTGTTATACAATATAACTATATAGAGGCTTCTAAATAATATAGAAAAGGTACTGTGGTTATCTACATTGTTGTACAACATAACTACAACATAGGCATATACATAATATAGAAAAGGAACTGTGGTTATCTATATTGTTATACAACATATCTACAACAGATGTGTTGTTTACATCGAAGGCCTATTTACGTCATTAGTTTACAATAAGTGTTTTTAAGCACGGGCTAAATATAATTCAAACTCATCAAATAATTATTTTATTTTGGATTCGATTTAATGTTAGGAATATATTTAAAAAGAGCTTATTAGAACACTCTAGCTCAACGACAGCCCGATCCAGTGGCGACCATGACTATTTGCAAAATTGTGTATGTTATGTTAGAGACCCTTGAGTTGCATGTGATGTTTACATCGAAGACCTATTTACGTCATTAGTTTACAATAAGTGTTTTTAAGCACGGGCTAAATATATTTCAAACTCATTAAATAATTCTAAAATTGATTAATTTGTATTTAAATAAATTTATTTTGGATTCTATTTAATGTTAGGAATATATTTAAAAAGAGATTATCAGAACACTAGCTCAACGACAGGCCTACTCTTCCGGTACAGTTTTAACTTTATGAATCAAGCGTTCACACATCTTAGATTTGCCGTTTATCTTTGTTTGTTTTTTTGCTTTCGCTCATCTTTATGGGGCGTGTCTATTTTAAAGAAGTATAGGGGTATTTTTGTTTACTCTGTTGTCATGCTAACAGTAATACACGTTACATCGCTGTATTTTGATATACATTAAAGGCATTATTTTCCTTCTTTTCTTCTTGCAAGATTATAAATATTGTACAAGGTTTTGTGTTATTTTACCGGATTCAGCGTTTCATCATATGAGTAGCGTAACGTAAATGACGTAAACTAATCGAGGCTACTATAATTTTTGTTGTCACGCGAATGTTACATGTAGTTATAACTATATAATATTATGCTACTTATATTGTCAGTATTAAAGCTTAGCCTAGTATTATTTATGTTAGCAATTTTATTTTAAAGCATTGTGAAGCCTTGTTTTGGAAAAAAATGTCTGAAATAGTAGGCCTGTAGTATTTTGAATAAGAGATTTATTACAATTTTGATATATGTCGGGGGTGCTTTCTTTCACCCATTGGGCTGACATGCCGTCATATAAGTGAAATAACCTTAAGTGTGGCGTAAAACCCCAATCAAACAAACAAATTGATAGTTTTTGTGAATCCTACGATAATCTACATGTTAGATTATTTATTTGATTTTGCTTAAGCGATGACTCCAGTATTGTCGCGCATTAGTTTAGTAGTTTTATGTATCATTTTTCACAGAAAATGCATTCAAATTATGATCAGGATTATTCATAATATTATTTTTATATATTGAAGCGCAATAATTAAACAACCTTTTACAAAAGATATAAAGCTCAATCACATTTTCTTTTTTTAATAGAAATATAACGTTATTACAGTAAAATGAAAACTGGGAACGTAATGAATTTGGAAGTTTATTTTTGGATATAACAAACCGTTAATATATTCCAAGCTTCTGCACTCTGTATTGGAAAACATACAGTACTTACCAATTGTAGCAAGAGGCCTTCATTTCAGACGACATGAATTTGCTAATGACGGATAAAGCCGGTTCTTACACCAATTTAATTCCTACCATTAGCATCTTCGAGAGCCAAACTTAAAACATGGGGGTATTAACTTGTCATATAAGACCACTTTATCGAGTTATCTGGGTCAACTAAGGGCACATAATCCAGTCCAACGCGGGTTATTGCCCATAAATCCGTGGGCAATGAAATAAAACGTTTCATTTATTAAGATTTCAGAAATTGGATTAAATGAAAAGTTATGTAAAATATTAATTTTTGCTTTAGAACTAAAAATCCTGCACAGAACTTTCGTTTCCAAGCTTCGCATCTATACGTTAGCTCGTTCACGCGTAGGCCGATTACCCTTTGGAAGTATGACGTCAGCTCACCCGAGTAGGTTTAAAACTCGGACACAACCATGATGTTTCTACACGTGTATGTGTGTCGATATACCATATGTTCGGATAATGACCATTAGCGGTTTGCCTGTAATTCGATCAAATGTTTCAATTTTTCCGAACAAAGAAGCCAGAGTGCAAGTTAATGCAAAGCACTTTTGACCGTTCATTAGAATACCTTGGGCTAGCGCCTTCGGTATTCTAGAAAACTGGTCTCGAGTGCATTATATCCCCTGAACATCTCTACCCCAGAGGGTAACTAAAACATTCCACGAATACTGTGGCAGCTGAGGTAATGAAAAGACTCGCTCAGTTTATTAGCTCATTCAGATATATTGCAGTTTATATTTATCATATTTTCTGCAACTTATCATCAATAGTTGTCATATCCGCCATCACTGTCGTTGTCACAAACAACATTAGAAATGTCATTATTTCTTTCATGTACTCAACGGCTAGATATGGGTCTGATTCATATCATCTCGAGATAAATGTAGTGAGTCCTGACGTGAGACTGTGGCTGATATCAAGGCAAGGCTGATAGCAACGCAAACATTGCAATCCGCCTTCCAACTTTCGGCGGCCAGACAGAAATCTAAGTGAGATAGCGAAGATGAATAGGCCAAGCATCCTACCACTTTTCAAACAGTGTATCGCCTTTTGTTGTTAACATATTAGGCCTAACCATGAGATTTTAATTATTTATATATTTTGAATAGCATTTGGATTTTGCCACACATCTGTGAGTATGGAGTCTGGACGTATAGTGTTGTTCTTGGGGCCCTTTACACTCCGCTAATGAATGTAGTGTTTTGTATCGTTCCTGGTACATTCAGCATAACAAAAAAAAAAACAAGTATTGCTTGTTTGAGAAAGGAACTTCGCGCTCGGTGAACTTCAAATGTCTCGCGCTGACTTATCATGCTGCCCAATTCCAAAAATATGCACTTTTATATAATGTTCGTTTGACAAACTTTCACTACTTGTTTTGTTTAACCGCATTTTCTCGCCCCAGCGTTTGAAGCTGAACTAGAGGTATTAAATAATTATTTTCCAGGATTTGGAGCGACATGTTTTCCTGCAGTCGATAGAAATCAATGCATTATGATGTTTTGTTATAGACTACGAGACCTGCTCTCGACAATGAGAACAAAACAATTTGACATGAGGTATGATTTATAGTTTTATAGTTTAGCTGGTAATTATTTTATTTCTGTTTTGGGTTATCCTTACCATAAGCTGACGGTTTAAAGTCAATACCAGTCATCCATAAGTAACCGGAAGTCGATCTAACCGCAGCATAGAGCATGTCTGGTTGGAGAAAGAGAGTCAAGCCATAGGAGAATAGGGTTTGTCCTCCATTACTCATGATATAGACTATATTGGATCTAGGAGTGAGCATGCTGATCCACAGGGACATCGTAAAGCCCGCGCTACACAAATCTGGTTTCCCGAAACAGGTGTGACGTAAATTTCCCAAATTAACCATTTGATCGACGTTTGACAAAGGATTCAGTTCTAAAGCACTGCCGAGGATACCTGGAAAACAAGTGTACCACATCTGATTTCATGTTATTTCACTCCCGCTGTTTCACATGGCACAAAAATGCCACAAAACAAAGTTTGTTTTTTATCATACCCTCCCAGCGACGCAGTTGTGTGTGTGTGTGTCGCTACCATCCCCCAAGGCCCTCTTCCCACGGTCAAGGTCATGTATCTCCAATGTCTTAATACAGGTATCTGTATCGGGCTATATCTGCTTAACTTGATTATGGATTCACAAAATACCTTGCATTTTTGCTACACATGGCATAAGTGTTTGTCGCGACCATCACTTAAGGTCATGATCCCACGGTCAAGGTCATACATCTCCAATTTCTTAATACAGGTATCTGTATCTGTTCCGGGCTATTTCTTCTAAACTTCTGTAGGATTTTCATAATACTTTACCTGATAGTTGCACATGACATGAGGCTGTGTCGCAACCATCACTGAAGGTCGTTACCCCACGGTCAATGTTATACTTCTCCAGTTTGTTAATACGGGTGTCTGTTTCTGTTCCGGGCTATATCTACTTAACTTCGTTATGGCTTTTCATAATACTATACATGATTGTTATACATGGCATGGACGTGTCGCGACCATCACTCAAGGTCCTCATCCCAAGGTCAAGGTCATATATCTCTAATGTGTTAATACAGGTATCAGTATATATTCCGGACTATATCTTTTTAACTTCTGTGTAGATTTTGATAATACTTTACATGATTGTTCCACATGGCATAAAGGCGTGTCGCGACCATCACTCAAGGTCGTGACGCCACGGTCAAGGTCATATCTCTACAATATTTTAATACAGATGTTAATACATTTCACCCAAGGTTAGGGGTTACTATTTTCAGGCTTTGCTATCTTAACTTTACAGGCTAAGTATACGTATATCCGAGTCGAATTAGTAAATTTTTTCATATCTTTCTTGAAACATAAATTTGTAGCTTATTGACCATGTTTATTGTAATTTTGACTTTAACCAAGTGGTGATGATGAGACACGATGCCAACATATTAAAGTGATCACTTACTGCTATCAATTGCTATTCCCGTCAGAGAAATTATACATTAAAGGTACATGTAGAACTCACTAACTCTCCAGTCTTTACTGAATAATACGAGGAGGGAATAGGGGAGTGAGTGGGGTATCAGAGTGAGCCCCGCTCACTGTAGTACTTGTTTAAATATACAATGATCAAATGTTTTCAAGCAATATTGTTGTGCTATGCGACATCTTATGAAATGAACTTGTGAAAGGAAAAGTTCGTACCAATACTTAGAAGGATCACAATACAAAGACGCACGTAACTACTCTCAGATTCTATTGACGCAATAATTACACACTGGTGGGGGTGGGGGCAAGGATAAATGGGGCTAACCTGACCTAACCAGTGGATGCCATCCACACTAATACCAACAACAAATGTATTGAGATGTAAAGATGCCGTCTGTTGATGATGGAAATTCACAGGTGGTTACGGAGATAGTGGGGTGTTCTTCAATCGGTATCATCGGTTTTTTTCCACCAAAACCAGGACAGCATAAAGTCATTATATAAGTGCAATACTCTTGAGTGTGTCGTTAAACACCAAGTAGATAAATAAGTCGAGATGTCAAATATCCTCAGACATAAGTATGCTTTTCAATTGTGGCTCATTCGTCTATTCTTCTGCTTTATTGACTTACTGATTCTGACCTAAATACACAAACTGACCTGGCACCAAACGTGGAGAATTCACCGAAGTACCGTCATATTCCCGACCCTTCACCACACCATTTTGTAAAACATCGAATGGACAATAAACGTCAGGCGGGTTCAAAGACGCGGCAACTAGAATGAAATGGCGCCGTACAATTTAAGATAGACGACAAAATACAACTCTACTACAATAAGTTCATGATTCATAAAAGAAAAGAATTGGAAATGCAAAATGTCTGCAAAGAGTAACAGTTTTGACATGTCTGCGATCTTTGTCCATTTCCGTACCGTAACTAAGTAGGATTACGGACCCGGAAGCAGCCGAGTAATGTTCCGACATGGACTTTTGAATGTAGAATAACAATACGGGAACAACTCTGTTCCTGAAAAAAGAACTAAACATTAATCTAGGAATACATAAAACATTAAATGAGCCTATCCAGTCACAGTAGAGAAGAACCTTATAAGGATATTGACGATGTGAATCATTTTGATACTTAAAAAAATATTTACGGACAATTAAATTAAATTGGAGTAAACATCTTACCGTGTCCTACGAGTAGAAATAATCGCCACATTACCGGAGAGTTGACTGTTTTTAGGAACCAAAGCCTTGTTGATAGGTCACAATAAATCTGCCCTCGAATTGTGTTCATCTATAGTCACATTGGTTGTCCCTAATCTCTATAACCATCACGATAAAATAAGTTGGTGTTCAGCAGACATCTAAAAAGATTGTAACACGGACATAACTGTTTTATAGACATTAATAGCCATCTTGTTTTTCATAGTCTTTGAGAAAGCAACTTTCATCACTCTAGAATTTTCCTTTTGACAATATGCTATCACTGGACAGGGTGTCAGAAGATTGCTATGAACGCCTGTGACATACGTGATTCTGAATAATGACAAATAATGTCAAAAGTCTCGACAATCTTATGTATCTTCACGCCAATTTCCGTGGTTTTCCCCCTGGTTTTAGTGATTCCTGGTTATAGAGCGAGCCTTGGAGAAACAAGATAGCGCGCACATACATTGGATGTCATCGATTAAAAGTCTGCTAAGTATTTAAACACAATTGAATCCCAAAAACAACTACAGATTTCCAACGTTTTTTGTACGGTAGTTCATGACGACAGTACTCTCCATGCTGTGTGTTCTAGCAATAGTCACCCCCATAACTTCACACCAAGGACTCGGAACCATATAAACGTTCATACATACATCTTTATAAAATATAAAAAAAACGTATGATCGCTGATGTCCTGAACCAGTGAATTACACCGATTTCACGTGATGATCAACAGTGCGATTGGTTCGAATATGACGTCAGACTACTCTATAAGGTTGTCGTCTTTCTTCTATCATACGTTTACTATGATCACCCTAATAATGCGTATGGCTCGAATACCATATGTTGTTGCCATGGTCTAATCATGGTAGATGATAGACCATGCTATGAAGAATACGTATAAAATTAATAATACAATTCGATTAATGCTATACTTAAAACAAAGGAATGTTCCGATATATAGACACGTGTTCACGTATACGCTTTATTTATATGCTTGTATCTACCTGCCCATTATATGCAGGGCTATCATTGGTTATTGCTAAACGGGTTATGTATATAAATTAAAGTATAGTTAGACTTAAATTGTTTATCAATCTATTTAGAAACCGATGTCATGCCAACGAATAACTTATGACCGAAATCTCAACGTTTGCATTGGTTACGGCATTATTAGTTTAACTGCAGGCGATCGATCATTTACTTCAGCGAAGTCCGTTCCCCTGCCAAATGGCATGTTGCTATTTCACTTCAGTGTGTCAACAATATCCCTTAATTTGCGTAGGTTGAAATAAAATAAAAACAATTTAGTCTCTTTTACAGTTCTCAACAGAAAAATGGCATGGATTTGTTATCAATTAACCAAATATCATCTTTGCCGGGAAGAATAAAATTGAAATGTTTGTTTGGTCGGTATTTTACGCCAAAGCCACCTTAATATTAACTCGCTCATATGACGGCATGCCGGCCCAGTGGGAGATGTAAACTACACTCGACATCACTGGCAACAAACCTTGACAACATACAAGACATGCACAAGACGAAAAAAATGGCGCACTTGCACAGTTTTCAATTTAAAGTACAAGACACCACCACAAATCTGATGTGTGTTTTCCCATTTCTCAGATAGAACCAGGGCACAGGAAGCTCCTACTATAGCGTTCACCTGCAACACAACGGACTCCGAAACAGTAATGTATGGAAAGTGGAAGCAACTGGTCAAATACCCAAAGAGAATTCAATTTCAAAGAATATGTGTTATGTTTCATTAACAAGAAGTACATGTATGCAACGCCCCACTTACTCCAGCCAACGGCGTTGAAGCAATTGTAAGGACAGCATTGAAGAGTAGCCATCTACATGTAGTGTACAGTATATGAAAGTTTGAAAATCGGAACTCGCCTGATAAATCAAGGAAAAGCCTGTTTAACGATTTATAACCTTTCTAGTTTTTTTCCGTTTGTTCATCCATTTCACATATAATCGCTTGCAACTTGATGTCTTTTATTGCGCCTATAGTGTAAAATTGCGCCTATACTGTACATTTAGCTGTTAGTTTATTACCCATTATTCGCCATCTGATTCTAAAAATCAAACTGCGCGGAATGGATAAATATAATATCACCTGCGCACCCTATGTAATAATGGTTATGTTGGAGTTGATCACACAATGGGTAAAGGGAACCATCCCCTACGCCCCTGGCAACGAACAATGACAAGATACAAAACAAGCACAGGATATATCAGGACGCCACAAACAGATCAACTTTATGCTGCCCCTTAGCTCTGAAAGCACCAGGTCATCAGGAAGGGCTTTCAACCGCCCGTTGGAATGTTTGAAAGCAATTCGTCTCTTAGCATAAAACTAAGTTGAATATTTTTGTATCTGTATACACACATGTATACGCGTGACAGCCGAAGGGTTCCTGCTGGCTGTTTTAGCTATTTCAAATTTGGTTGACTATTGCATCACGAATTGGCTGTAGATTGATTCACTCAAGGAGACTACATATTTTAACATAGCAATTCTTGAGCGTGTAAATTGCCGAAGTCACTTTATATCATATTGCCTTACACTATAAACATCTGATTTGATTTGCTTTTTGTTATGGTGTGCTTATTTATACCCAAAAAATCGCGCTGCTGGAACTTTGCGATAGTAAGGACAGTCCTATTTATTCTCAAGCAGTGGGCTGTTGGTGAGGGTTTCCTATGCCCTGGTGCCCCCAGAGCTAAGGGGCATGTTGCGACCGATAATGTAGTACCTACCCATAATGTTATATCAAGCTGATACTGTATCAACTTTTGACCGATAGAGTTTACAACGACTGATAATGTTGTCAAAACTACCGATAGTGTTAAAACTTTATTAACTGATATTGTAGTAACATCTTTGCGATAGTGTGGTAATTATTGTCCCGACTGATAATGTTGCAATTTTTTACCGATAGTGTAGTAAAAAAATTTTGACCGATATTGTAGTAAATTTTTACCGATATTGTATAGTACCAACATTTTTGTCACGTATATTGATGACTGTTCATGTGATATGAAGTAACGTGACTCTTCTTTAAAGTGATCAGTCGACTGATCGATCAAATGATTTATTAATTTATTAATAACTGAACACTAATATCTGGCGCGCCACACGACAACAGAGAAACAGAGGGTTTGTCTAAATATTCTTTAAGTACCAAAGTGGTATAGAACTGTTTTCTCTGTTTGTTCTATTTGGGGCATTCCAGTATATAGTGGGCCACACTTTCGACATGCAGACACACCACAGGTGCAGCTTGACCAATCACTAAGAAAATTGTTGAAGAGGTCTTCGTTCAAAGAACTGCAACCATTTCTTAATCTACACTGAATTATGTTTACAGCTCTTTGTCCCACATAATACCATTTAGGCGGCGGTGTCTTTGCACATAGACTAAATATTTTGCTTTTATATCCAGTCAGTAATAGTCTTGACCGGGTCTGGCAGCGAGTTGTGAAGTTATTAGGAGCGTGTTGGATATGGATTTGGAGAAACGACTTAATCTGTCAACCTATCACTAAGACTAGAATTCATGTCATATATACTTTTGTTGAACTAGTTTAGTCTGTGAAGACGACGGCGAGGTTTTAACTCAATGAAACCCGATTATTCGTACAATAAGGCATCATCCGAACACATGGTATCTCTACACCTATAGACGCGTGTACAGACACCATGCGATATTTCGATTGGCGACCTGCACCCGTCACAGTCCAATCAGCGACTCTTCAGCAGTAACGCACGTATTTGGTTGATATCTGTTCGAAATGACAGAGCATGTTTATAGTTTGTGGTATGTCACAGCAACACTTTCTGTAAACTGCGATGTTTTGTTTTCTGGGTAGGGCCTAATCGTTTCCAAAGCAGAATTTAAAGTTGATGCACAGTAACATTTTGCTATCAGATGTTCGACTGCTGCTTACCGA
>JAUELC010135655.1:0-11410 GCA_031471745.1 Cryptochiton stelleri
CTTACTCACACCGGCAAAAAGAAAAGTCATAGTTCAGTTGCAGCACCAACCATTTATTTCGTGGTGAAATATAAACCAATTATAGAGAAGTTGCTAAAGTAATGATTATGTTTTTTTTAATGAATCAGATTGTGAGTTTTCCAAGTGATAGCGGACCAAGTCAGGGCATTTCCGCAGTAGGAGGCTCTGCCATATAAATATAAACATTGAAAGGAGTCCCGTTTCAGACCGCACATATATGAGCCATCTGATATGGAAAAATATACGATGCCTGGTGAGGTTCATAGGTATATGATAAATGTGTATATATTATTACAATTTGTAGTGTTATTATCGTATTTCTTTATGATAAATGTTATTGTTATATATAATTTTCTTGTCTTATTTTTTCTGTGCGGTAAATTTCATTAGTTTTATTATTGGGAATTCTATCGTAACACTTGTAAACATTGTAAAGAGCAGAGGTCTAGAGTGTGTTAACATGACTTATCCCATCAGTCTATGATTCCATTAGGGACAACCTTATCGGAAATCTTTTTATTGGATACCATAATTAAAACATTGACTATGTATGCATCCTGGATAATTTGTACCGATGCATTTGCTGTCTGATGTTAATTGTGTGCGCTGTCACATTCAGTCTTGATGCTAATCTATCATTAGTAGACAACATGAGCTTCGTTAGCCTTCACTCTTATCTACTAATTTAGGTACAACAACTAGTGTAACATTGTTTTGAATCGAGCGTTGTTGCGTTTGTTTTCATAAAGTGAACAATTTATGAAAATAAAAGAAAAGCTGTCAGTATAGTTTGAAGTCTACATTACTTGTCATTAAGAATGGAGAAAAGTTAAGTTAACATAGTTCTGAAGACTGTTCATTTAAATTTATGCTTGTAAATAAAATCAAATTTACAATCATGAGATAAAATGAATAAGAGAAAACTGTCAATAACCAAAACGCAACATCTTCTAATTAAAACTTACTTGGTAGAGACAGGCTGTGCGGAAGCGTAAATATTTGCCATTTTATATTACACGGTAAATCCATTTATAGATCATAAAGAGGTGTCTCTCATTTGTACAGGATTAGTTCGATGCGAATTTTCTTTATTCTCCGATCTAGTTTTAGCCAACGTATTTTTTAATTCCCAAAGAAGAATCTATTTAACTATACTCTCTTGTTATCTGAGTTATATTCCGCGCAAAAAAGTTGATAATTTATATAGAGGTCTGCTCTCTTCACAGACAAGTTAAGTAAAAGAAGTAGTGTAATTTGTGTCAAATCTGCATCAAGTTACGAGAGTAAACCGCCTTTGTTGTTTAGAGTTATATGGTTTATGTTTAATAGCGTTACAGGATCGACTATAATCGTTGGGACCATAAATTCACAATCATCTTATTCATCACCATTTGAATTAGTTTTACAGTTGTGGCGAGTTGTCAAGATAACTCAAATAGTGGATCGAGGATTGGTGATGGAGACAGAAGAGCAACATAATTATTTAACTAGTTGTTTGAAATAAGATACTTATGTTAATAAGTTTATAGAAGGCCGGTGTGCTGAGTGGTCTTGGTGGCAGGTATTTACTGCTCGGTGCAGGTGATTTGGTGTATGCTGAGTGGTCTTGGTGGCAGGTATTTACTGTTAGGTGCTGGTGATTGGGTGCCTGACTCTTAGGGTCGTGCGTTTGATTCCCGTAGGAGTCTCAGGCAGGTTCAAACTATTCTGAACTAGAATCTGTTATAGCTAAGCGAGTGTTATGACTGTTATCCCAACATAACGAAAATGCAGTGAGGCGTAATGTTGCCTAACACAATTTTGTACTAACGCACCAACGTGTGTAAATAAAATCGTTTGGAAAATACAACAGGAGGACGAGAGACAACAATGGCATCCGGATTAAATATAACATATTCTATGGAAGCTAAAACTAGATTAGATATAGATCAGGAACGTGGTTGATCGCGATCTTGTCATTTAAACACACGAAGATTGACATTAATGAGTTGTTGGTATTTCTTATAAATATTATCCTTGTAGAATTAATTTCATTCACGCATAACTCACTGAATTAAACTAGAATGCTTTGGTTGAACTACTGTATCCCATTATAATGTCTTATCGGCTTGGTAATGGTTGTGATAAAAGTACCATTGCTATCATATACAATAAACAGAGAGACTTTTACGTGAGAGGTTATCCACTACAGACTATGAATTATTGAACAAACTGTCTTGGATATAAAACTGGGAAAATGAATTCTCTGAATATCATCCTTATCGTGTATCACACTGTTATTTCGCAGGCTCATACACGAGCAGAAAAATATTATACAGTCAACTGAGCTGTCAATAACAATCCCCAAATATCCCCCCCCCACCTCATTGCCGCGTTATCTTATATATGTAGTATTGTCAACGATCATGCTGGAACCAATGCTAAAAACAGATGTCATATTATTTTGTGAATTATTTTGAATCTAAACAGTGTTCTTATTGGATTTGTCTTCTTTATTTAGAGGTGTCTGAGGAGAGAGAATGTACACAGCAGCTTCCAAAAATGCTGTCTTGAGTGTGTATAGAAAGGGTTCGTTATCTTATTAGAGGCTAATTGGTACTTCAAAAGTATGATGGACTTTGCATGCCTTATACATGTAGGTGGTATCTTTATAAAATTAACCAATATTCAGTAAATATCCATAAAAAATGCACAAAAGTAGTATATCACTTATAAACTGACAACGAATTATACTGAAGTATTCTAGTGAATATGTTTTGAATAATAATGTTATAGACACAGATGATAATGAGACAAAATGAGACAATATATAATCAACTCTTTCCACACACTCATGACATCATTTTGGAAACTGCTGTGTACAGTCTCTATACTTGAATCACTTTATTTTTTTTATGTTTTCTTCCCCTTGAACAATATTATTCGGATATTATGTCATCTCATGTTTTGTTTTATAATTCTGTCTTACGCTCTTTAAAATGATATCATGAAATAAATGTGCCCTTATTGTACGTTGCAACTGTTCATATGTTGGCTGATCTGGTATATATTACTTTCGGACAATGTTTGGAGAGTCGAGGTTTGATGTATAGTGGGTTTATAGCCAAGTCATGTATTTGACATTGGACACGTTCGCTGGAGACATGGTGATAGGAAGTTTGATTTCCAGGGTGACGGGAGTGGTTTTTTGGAATGCTCACTTCATACATTGCCTTGCTATCATTCCACTGGGACACAAAAGGAAAGTAGCTTGTGTTTATTCAGCCTAAGCCTCTTGCGATTTGAAAGGAGCTGTTCTTTAAGATCAATGAGCTCCTTTACTTTTCCAGCTTGTCTTCTTGCTGTTGGGGTTGGCCTGAGATGTTGGTCCGTACACGCGGGATAATACATTCAGTTGAATAGGAAATAAGGAGAAGTAATCAGAACTGTGGGAAGATTAATGAGGGTAAATTCCAGCTGACTAGCCGGCCCTCCAAACTGTCACTAGATATACATCAATAAATCAATGAATACGTTGCTAATTTGATTTTAATGGTCCGATGGAAATATTCTCCAGGGGTTAGAAGTCTTGTGTAACGCTAATTAAATCAGCAGACGACTGATCTGTCAATCAATTCTATCATCTTCATTAATAAAAGCATTCGTTCACTTCACCAGATCTATATACGTTCCACACAACACTCTACCAAATCAATGGTATATGTAAATCAGCCCTGGAAATTATCTTAACATTGTTGATTTCAAGTCAATCATTATCTCTTTTTTCTCAACGGCGTTTCGTCTTCAATTTTCGAAATAGACTTAAGATCCATCTCTGTCGTTCTTTACGGTTTGATACAATATTCTAACGTCTCCCATATCCATCAAGTTGCGTGTACTCGTCAAACTGCATTGGTAAGATGGTTTTCTAACTTATGCCATAGCAGACGAAGACATTCACTTGACTTACCTATGATTAATACATAAGTCCACATAAACATAAATTGTTATCTTATTGATACTTGTGTTGTGCAATTTAAAAAAAAAGACGTGTGATTTTCTAAATTGTTCTATTATCGCTGTTTGGATGATAGTTAATCAGTAAAGGAAGCAGACGCCATGTTGAAGCATACAATTTATAGTAAAACTATTTGCATGATCAAAACAATTTAAAGACAAATGTTTATAACAAATGGCAGGATGAACAGTTTTATATTATATGCTGGTCCCAATTTGACCAGCAGACTTGAGTATTCTTGGGTACCATCTAGGAGAAAATATAATGGTTATACAGGGGTATTTGACCAAAAAATGATCTAAGAATAGAGAACTCGTGGTTAATATAATGATGAAGTTATACCGCACTTCTATACTACACAGCACCAAAGTGCTTCATTAATGATAGCATCCATCTCTTCAAGGTTATATGTGCAATTAATCAGTTGGACATTAGTAAATAGATATTTACACGGAATACTTTCTCCACAACTGCCTCCAATGGCAATACAATTCCAAAAGTCAAAGCTCCAATTATGTAGTTAAAATATTTTTGAACTGCTGAAAATTGTCCTATAGTTCCTGCACAAAATATCGTCCAAATAATTTATGTCAATTTCACGATCAGCAGGATCATGGGCGAATCTGCTTAATATACATATATCACAATTTGCCCATTAAGGTCACTTATATTTGTACAATGGGGTTATTATTACGCAAAAAGACAACGACTTTGCATGCATAGCGGCTGTAGGGGACAGATGCTTGTCGTGTAAAGGCAAATTCTGACCGTGAAAACAGGCGAGCAATCTCTTTGGCCGTGAACCATAATGATATTCCAGTATATATATGTTTACACACTGGACACGAGGGTCTTAGAGGATGAAGGCGGTCTCCGGGAAGTTTTAGAATCAAAGTCTGAGATACCGGTATACTTGTGGCCGGCAGCTCGATGGCACCAGTAACACACATAATACTTGAACCGTTTACGGAAGTTCTGGCTAAAGATACCGTAGAGAACAGGATTGGCTGCAGAATTCACGTTGAGCATGATCATAACAAACGCTTGGAATGTCCAGGTCGAGTGAAATGGTTCGTCAGAGAAGAGATTGTAAACGACATGTATGGCTTGGGGAGAGAAGCTGACACAATACACAACCACACAGGCGATAAGCATGATGACCACACCTTTCCTAGCTTTGACGGCCTCGGATGTTTCCACTGGTCGTCCGCCATTTTGTTGACCGGTTTGACTCTGGGCGTGTAACTCCTCAATTCCCACAAACAGCCTGGTGCCGACTACACTGTACAGAATCACTTGTATCAAGATGGGGATTACGTAGAACAACAAGTTTTCAGTCACCTTGAAAGCAGCCATTCTCTTTATACTTAATTCCATATCTCCTGGAAAAACCAAAATACAATAAGAAACGTCCACTCCGGGGATGGGTATCTTCGAATCGTTATTGAAAATGACTGTGGGTAAACCACACATGAGAGCGATCGGCCATAACAAACAGATTGCCCACATCACTTTCTTCCTACCACACATGATATGGGCTTTGATTGGGTGGATGATGGCGATGAATCTGCAACAAGAAAGTTAAGAAGTTATGAAAAGAAAATCAACATAGACCTGGTTTATTTTATTTCTTGAAGCTAATATGGAGTTCTTGAAAAACGATATAGGTTTGTTATAATAGGTTTATTAATGATGTTTGACCATTATATAGGAAATTGCTACCAACACTGGTGAACACCCTTCACAATATATGTGCTAAAGAGTACGATTAAACGCTTGACTGTGTGATGATTCAGTATTCTCAATACCCTGTTCTTCAGTCTATATTTCTTCAGTCTTGCAACAAATGTTGCAAGTTTTCGTGTACCATATTGGTTATAGTAGTATGTGGTTATGAAATTGTAATAGGCAAATAGGACAACCGGATTTGTTAATAACACTCCCGGATTATTTTAATTCAAAGCCTGATACAAAACCAGTCTTTGTCTGAGAGGACAAAAAGCAAAGCCCGAGGAAGATCTTCATAAAACTATATGCAGTTATGTTGCCTCTCTGACAAGGGGAATCCTCAATTATTCGTTCCCCTCAAATCTAAGTGTGTCTGTGGTGGGTTGAAGAGGTAAATGTCTGAGGGTTTGACCTCGCGGGGACACGAGCACGCCCTTCCCACAGTCTCAGCTCTCTTATCTTACTTATTGCCTGTGGATGGATGTATGGTTTCGCTGAGTGGACGTGACGAAAAAATGTAAGGCCTAGGGGCGCGATGGCATGGTGACGGGTCACTGGGATTGTCTGTATAGCCCGCACACTCAGCTACCCTGGTGGCTGGATCCGTCTCAACTTCCACGTTACGTTCAAGACAAGCATGCTCTTTTTATCCACGCGATAAGATACTAATGTTACCCCTATCTCCTTAACCACACCAGTCTTCCCTCCCCTGGTAACCTTAATACTGGAGGGCTTGGTCATGACAAACAACGCGGGTACTCTCCTCATAAGAACCCGGGAAAGAGAGGTCATATTAGCCTCAATTACCCTTCGTCAACCGTCACTGGTAGAGTAAACAACTAGGCTACTAATCCAAACAACTCCTTCAGTTCCAAAACAGCTATTCACTATACACAAATAAACACTGCCAAAACACTAGTATATACAAACACTGTATCCTTCATTTATTGAGGTACAGTTTAATTCATGCGGTCAAATTACCACGTTGTAGTTTACCAGTTCAACAGTATATTTAATAATTACAGCAATTCAAATTGAATTCTGCTCAAGATAGAATTAGTCTAAACCTGTTTGTAACAAGAACATGATACATTTCTATATTTTAACAAACATAAGTGATTAGTCAGACCTTTATTTTAGCTTAACTAACTGTAAACATGTTTACAATATAGCAATGCAGGGTGTAGCGTCTACGTTCACTAACACACCTCGGCCTATATTTAATACTTATAAAAATACACGATATATTTCGAATTGTTGATTGTACACGATGTATTATTAGTTTAATATAGAGTATTGTCTGTTTATAAATATAGATTGTTGTTTTCCTTCATACGCAGTCATAGGGGTATCCTGGTCCTATGTCTAATAAAGAATGCTACCCAAGTACCAAAACACAAAAATAAAAAAAAATATGGGTGGACACTTTAAAAAGTGTGGGTCTTTATTGAACGGTTATTTGCCTATAGTTATGTTAGGTACGATTTGTTCTACCAGAAATGGTTATCATCAACTGGGATATACATGGTTTCGGACATTCCCTAATTGTATCAATCAAAGCGTTGAACCACATAACTTTAAGCTATAGCCTGATAGAAATGATCCAGGCCTTGATAGATTCCTTCGCACAAATTTGCCGGATATCATATATATTGTAACACTGACTGTTTTCTCGTATAGTATGGTTATAACGTCTGGTTTCACATATCTACATTCAAACTAGATTACATCGATCATGAACGTGTTTGTGAATCAACCGTTTTGGCTTGCAGACATAGCTACATTTCAGTTGTTCTAGGATTACCAATTTCTCTTTTTATTTTGACTGATATTTAACTTGAGTTATTCTGTTTCACGGTCCTTAATTTAAGAAAAACAAACAATTAAATTAATATCAATGTAAGTCATCTATTAAACTGGATTTCTTTTTCAAAACAACATTTTAGTGGCTTTTATTACAACACTTAAGGATTGGTGCTATTTTCATCTGTTAACATCTTGCGTCTTGAAAGATTTATAGTATGCAGGCCAGACTCTCGCTATTAGACATCAGTTTAACCACCAGTTTGCAATCAACCTGGATTGGAAGGGTGCGTTTAGTCCCGGTGAGATAGTGGAAATCCCCAATACACAGACACACGCCTGGCGGAAGTAGCTCTCACAGGAAAAGGTATGGGGTAATTTATTTGGTTTAAGCAAGATGAAGCTTGCCTGTGTTGCGTCATCTAGGTTGTAACTATTACATTAACGTAGGGCAGTATCCTCCATTACGAGAAGCTCACCATCAAAGTAAGTAGAGTAACAGAAACCAGGTTCCCTGTGTGCGCGTCAGTCTGTAGCAGTCTTCTCCCGGATATTATCTTCATAACATTCATTCACATCAGTTTCATTAACAAAAAAATAGCGTAAGAGCTTTGTTGAAGACATTCGTCCTTTTGAACCATTCGCTGTTAGTTGAAAGCCTAAATAAACACTTGTGAAATAGTCTTTGAAAGGATAGAGCCATGCAATGCCTTAAACAATGAATGTTTTGTAGCTCATAAGGTCGATAGACAGAGAAAAAATCCAGCATAAGAGCTTTGCTGACGAAATCCGATCTTTTGAACTATTCATTATTAGTTGAAAGCGTAATCACTTCTGTTATAGTCTTTGTCAAAGTAAAAAAAAACTTGGAAAATAGTCAAGTTAAACACAAGCCTTAAACAATCAATGTTTTATAGCCCGTACCACTGTATCAATTATATCATTTAATAAATAGCAAATATCATTTTTCTTATGTTCTACCTTAATACTTTTGTAAGAGTTATCTGAGAGGATAACACCATTTGCAAGGGTAACGAGAATTCATAGCTATCTACCTCTATTTTATTTTAACCATTGCATGACTTTATTCTATAACACCCCTTCTCTCGAGTGTAGCTTACATAGGTTTTGCTCGTTACCATGGTAATAACATAGGGATATTTTTTCAGCCAGATGATTCATATCAGAAGAGACGTGGTTTTTATTACAGAAATATTCCTACTCACCGATTATGAATCTCCATAAAGAGATGCTGTTGGCACATTTTTCTCCGTGTCAATTAACAATTCTGAGATAAATGACTGATTTTACGAGACACTTATCCACAATCAAAGCGCCCATTTGAGAAGTAGCTGCAGAGTAATGGACAAATTAGATTGTCTCTGGTCTGACAGGCTTGGGGTCCCTCTCAGTTTGGAGAGCTGACACTTCAGCAGGCCATGTCTAATAAACTGTGCAATCCATCAGCAGAGGAACAATGAATGGGGTTTAAGGTGGCAGCGTAACAGTGTCAACCCACAGTATCAGCCCGATTCTCTTGTATAGTTACCTCGTTACGTCAACTGGTCAGAGAGAGTTACAGCCAAATGTGACAGTCTACTAATAAATGTGTGAAATGAAATAGCCGAAACAATTATCACTCACATAATAGATTGAATCATGGATACGATCATTTGCGAAGTAATCAAATAAACAAGTTATGAAATATTTTAAAACCCGTTTAACGATGATTAGTCACGTAAACATTATCCTCCTCAAAAATGGGTTGTTAAAAAATATGAGTTATCATGTAACGGATCTGTTCTACTTCATGCACCTGTTCATGTAATCTCGATAGTCTAACGGTGATAGGAAATTTACCAGAAAGTAAGCTGAAACAAACACCCGTTTATAACAAGGATAATAAATACAGTAACTCTTCAGAGTTTGTCGATTACTTTCAAAATGGAAATACCAATTTTATCCATATATAATCTAATACGTGCCCAAAAATATAATCACATTTTTTTGCTCATATCTTGTTATCTGACATTTTATAGTTTACATATAGTACTAAAGGGATTCAGTCACCATGACATCGCTAGGCGAATTAATTACATTTAGTTCATTAGATCTAGATCTTGTTTTCTGGTGTGCAGACAATGACAATGGTATCCAGGGGAGGACAAGTTTTATAGACTTTGTCATTATGGTATGCATGGGTCAGAGGAATTACTAACATAGGTCTGGCTTTTTTTCATATAGACAACACCAACTTTATTTACTTGTAAAGATATATACTGGAATCCATTCAGTTATCTAGTTGTATAATGGCACTATATCAATCTTTCAGAATACATAGACTAATCCCTTGAAAAGAGCACACAGTTTAAATGTGCTAGATATGCATTTATTTTAATAATCGTCCTATGTTTCAATAAAATTTACTTATAGGTGCAGCTGGAACGAACGAATGCTCTGTTTTTAATTTTAACTGTACAGATTCATACGTGATTACGAGAAAGACAGTCAATCACTGATCAATGCACAAACAGGAAATTACACTTAATGTTTTCGGAAATTCTTTAATCGTTTGGGCAATATGGTAAGACCGATATGTAAACCGCTTCTTGATTTACATTGCCATTTATCCTGTGGGTCGACAATAAGTACTACAGAAAATAAATAAAAGTTTTTTACTGTTACTGTATCGTACACTCAGTTTTATCCATGATCTACATGGATAAAACTAAGTTCGACTTCCACTGACAAAAGTAAATCTGTGTGATTAATATTATATATAAACTAACAAGACAAACGAGCTATCTTCATTAAAAACTCAAATATAGTAGAAACAAGACTTCAGAATTCAGAACAAATGATACAACGAAAATAACTGTATGGGTTTTACAATCTATCCACACACTGAGAATTATACTGTACCCGAGAGAGTATTCGATCGTATTTGTCTTCAACACATTTTAAATATTAAATTATCTCGGGAGTAAAATACAAACATTGTTTTGAAAGCCGTATCAAAGGAAATATTAAGAAATACAAGGCGATATCTTTAATTTCGATATCACTCTAAGGCTCTTCTGTATTCTATCAAAACCTCCGTACATTCATTACGACTAGATGACGATCTGTTGCAATTGTCATACGCAAAACATTTTGTGTTGATGCCTTTTTTCAATTTTATGACAATTTCTCTTCAAAAACTGATATGTTGATGATGCTACTATTTTCTGTGGTTCTTGATTATTTTGGGGATTTCGCGATGTACGCCTATACAGTAAAACACCACTGCAAAATAGAAAAAAAATTGCACAACGAAAGACCCTACCCAGTACGAAAAACTGGTAAAAACTGAGACGGCAGACTTCATGTATAGTTTTTGTTAAAGAAGCTGTAACTTTATACGGGGTCTGTATTTGATGTTAAAAAAAAATCTTAACCCATACCATGTGATATCACTGCTCTATTTTAAATCTCTATGCCGTATGTTGTCGAAGTGTGGTGAGTAAAGGAATTACTACAAGCATTAAAGGGAACATCTGATTCAGTTGGTTAGGATAAAAATGTGGTTCGGGTATTCCCAGTGCAGGAAACCTTGCGGGGGGTCCAAACAACTCTGTGGATGACAGAAGACAGACTTGATCGTTAGAACATCAAGTCGACTTCAGATATTTCCGGCACCGTTTCTCCGCCCGTCACACAAACACCTCAGCCACTCCAATGAATTCCTGGCGCGTCTCGAGAGTAATATATCCACATTCAACCATTTCTGACATGTCACTGGAATTATATCCGCCGGAAATAAAACTACCGTCTCCTCTCATATTGACGCGAACGAATGTCTAGCATACGCAAGAAATAGGT
>JAUELC010135766.1:0-11409 GCA_031471745.1 Cryptochiton stelleri
TATCACACTGCTTCAAAATTTTACTACTGTTATCATTGTTTCTCTATCTTTTTGTAGAAATTTGGGCTAACTGACAAAAAAGATATACAACACCTCAAGTTGGGTGTATATCTAAAAGCATGAAAGCATCGAGATTGTAGAAATATCTTGTCCAGTTTCAATAAATGGAGGATATACTGTGTATACAATGACAAAATAATGATAGAAACACTACCGTACTCCTTTTATATCCAGCACAAGGTACGGTTATCAATTGTATCATGACAATTAACAAGTTGAGGTTTCGAGAATTTCAACTATATGTTATTTATGATATAGCTCAAAGCACAATTCCCTAGTGGATCTTATTGAGACAGTGTTGACCGAGTTAACTATATTATCTATTTTTGACTGAAACCGTAGCTTATACAACTTTGCGACATGCAAGACATCCTTGCCGTTTTATGATTGAATAATTTGGAGAAATAAAATATGCCATAAAGAGAACAAACGCTGCACCACCTTTACATCTGGTCACTATGGGTTTGTCCTACATAGACCAGAACACAGTATTAGTCGTTATAAAAATCGATTTTCATATTCCATATGCGATTTAGGTACTTAATATTTACGGCGATGTTGAAGCTCATTGCACTCAGATTATTGTAGTCCTCGTTTTTTAAACGGTATTCCTTTTAAAAATACCCTGGAATTTAATGGAAAGCAGACATAACGCTATAGAACTACACAGTAAGTTTTTATGTGAAAGCCAAACATACGTCCTCGGTATAAAGAGGCGACAGCTTTTTTTAAAATGCCCTTCCACTGTGTCAATGTCGGTTGTTCAAATAGCCACAGGAAAATTCTATAAATCCTAATCTTTCTCATCGAAATGATTCAGGCTGTATAGAAACAATACACTCTAACAGTTATTTCAGCTACCAAGCATTGTTTTCACAGCATGTTTTGTAATGGGCTTTATGTTGTCACTTCAAATAACATACAAATGACTACATCATTGACTTGTTTGGAAATACCACATAAATGTACACACTTTTCCAGTATCGATCACAGACAAACATTGAATTAATGTTTTAAGAACACGCAGTTAGTAGTCAATAAGTCCGTATAAATGGTACACTATATGCTTATACACACTACCACTGTTTTGACAGATTTTCTATAATGTTGGTTACTCGTTATTTGTAGTATTAGTTAGTAAATGCATGCTTTCCTCTGGTTTTCTTGTTCAACTTTAAAAACAAACATAAAGTTTTCTTGGCATCTTTGAGAATCCGTATAGTAACTGACAATCAGTAGTTCCATATTACGTGGCTTAACAATCAGTGTATTTTCGCCCATCTAAAACACAATCAATTGAGACAAACGTCATTACCATTATAATCACTCGGTGTTGGAGACGTGCTGAGTAGGTCTTCATCTGGACAATCGTGATTGAATTAGCCTATTTGTTCACTAGAAGCGTGACAAAAGCTGCCATTATCTTCTGATTTTTTTTGTTAACGTTTTTTCGCTGGAATTAGTCTGGGCATGATTCGATATTGAAACCATTTCAGTACATTACTACAGACATAAATGATCGGATGTACAACACTATCACGTCTTGATCCATCAAAAGCGGCCGAACCCAATTAATTTGGCCTCGTAGGATATTGGGTAACGTGAGCGAAACATTGCCTTACAACATCTCTTATAAATCAAGATATACTTTCTGTGTGTTTTAATTTTAGACCGCATGGTTCCTCGTTTACTCGTCCACCCGTTTCTAATAGCTTACCAGAAGTATTTCTTTGATGCTTTTTTGTGATCGTGTCGATGGAACACGAATAGGATTTCTTAATATAGTATATCACAACTAGCTCATAATCACAAAGATGTGATGCAATGTGCTAAACTGTACGGTAAATGAATCGCACATGTGTTTATACAAGCCTTCATGGTAAAACGCAATCCCTGTAAGTCACTGTTAAAAGCGAGACCGATGGTCGTTCTGGAAACTGTAGAAATAGTACTCCGCCACTGTCCTCTTTTACACCATGTAAAAAATGCATATCGCGAGTATTGCTGCGAATCAATGCTCAGCTATACCAGCGATCGCAAGATAAACAGATTATGTTGGATATGTTTATTTGATTATAAAATGGAAACAACAGGATTGTATAATAATAAATATTGATCTAATGAAAAGCAGTTCGCCGATGCATGTGGTTTTCGAGTCCCACATGCTTTTGACAGAATAATGTATTAGGAAGGCAGGGTAATTGAATTTAATCTGTGTGTGGGATTAATGTGCCAAGAAACAAGTCAAGTAATTTTGTACACCAGGAACACATTGAACCTACATCCACTGAACAGCTTGACATAATAAAGCAGTAAAACTATCTCCGAAAAGGCGCATTTTGACGTTCTCCATATTTCGACTTTATTAAGTCATTCTCAGGAGGTAATGTGGTAGGTAGGTAGACAGAAGGTTATCACATTACCTCCTGATGAATACTGCTTTATTACAACACATTGAAAACATTGTACTTTTTTGTTTTCTATTCGATCTTGTGGAAATGCTGGAAATGCTCATTATAAACGTCGTGACACATGCACATTTACAGCCAAATTTCATCTGAGTTTCGTTACGATAACCAGATTTTGTTTAATATAAAAGGTACCCAGTTAACATCAGCCCGGCATTAACAAACTCATATGGTAGATATCCACTAATGATATAAATCCGCAGCGCTAATACAAATTACCACGAGTTGTATATGCTTTACATAAAATTCCCCACTCAGCAACGATTCCTTACATACATGTGAGAGGCAATTTAAGATATTAGCAACACGTAAGATAGACAATAATTCCAAACAAAAATTCAACCCACCACACGACTTCTTTTTTTTTAATCTGATTTTATTTTTATTTTTGTTTAATTTGATTTAAATCAGGACCCCAACACAATCCGTCCCCAACCTTCAGACAAACTTTAACAACAACATCCTAAGACACGATGTAATCACCAACCTTTCATATTTTGTTTGTTTGATTTGTGTTTAACGTCGAAGGCCTACTCAAGGGTATTTCACTTATATGACGACGGATTAACCACTTCTTAATCTGTCTTTCTTAATAAGGCGGAAAACCGAAGGGAAACCTCGTAAAAAAAACACCCATGCGATAGCCGGAGTCACTTATATACGACTCCCTCGTGTACCTGTGGTCCCTATACCCATACTATAATACAATCCCTTTGGGTGTCGTCGGAAATCAAGTTTGGGTTATTTATGACAGCAAATTTGTACTACAAGTATCAAATTTAGGTTATATATGACAGCAAATTTGTACTACAAGTATAAATTTGGGTTATATATGACAGCAAATTTGTACTACAAGTATCAAACTTTTCTTGACATACTCTACATGAAGAAAATCAAGCTGGAAGCTTACTGGACTCACTTGACTTTGTGGAATGTTAATACCTTCAATTAGGTTATATTGGCACATAAGAGCTCTTAGTGAGAATTTTAAGGGCCAATCTGCCAACCTAACTTAATTAAAGGTGATATATAGGTGATATAAAATCTTCGTGTTTTCTAGATGAAGCCACTTTGAAAAAGGCAAAGCAAACCCATTAGCATTAACAGCAGTGTACTAATTAGTCGTAGTCTGACTTGGGTGGGGAAACTGCCTTACCGGAGTGTTCAGTCAGACGTAAATTCATCTATACACACTACCGATTTGCAGTATCTGAAAAAAACATCGATCACCTCATTTCGAAAACATCTCGCAGGCCATACATGGTCATGAGTGCACATTTAAAAAATATAATATGGACATCTTTTGTTAATGGATATTACAAATGAACTTCATACTAGACACCGAGTGATGTGACCTAATAAGCAATTTAACCTTTAAACAAATAAACAAATTACAAATACAGCTTACCATGAATATTACATTGGAGACATCATTCTATCGGTATTAATAAACAAATACCCGTTTATCGAAAATGCCGTAATATTTATTACATTTATCATTACCAAGACCGCGAAATCAAAATGACATGAAATGATCTTACTACAGAGCCGATTACACGGCAGGCACATCTAATCTTTAATGACCTTACTACAGAGCCAACTAGACGACATCAGATCTAAGCTTTAATGACCTAACTACAGAGCCGACTAGACCACAGCCACATCTAAGCTTTAATGACTTTCCTAAAGAGCCGACTAGACGGCAAACACATCTAAGCTTTAGAAGTGTATTCATACTCAAATCCATCGTGTGTCCGACTTGCGGACAAAATTTCTTAGTCTGCTGGGAGAACGAAAATTGTCCATGTTCTGTGGAAAAAAAAATGAGGAAAAAAACGATTTAAGGTTTTTCTGAAAAAGGAATGATTGTAGTACTTCAGCAGAAAAATTAGCTACCAATTCAGCTTAGGGATTTTTGTTTATATTAAGCAACCCCTTGGGTGAGCGATTTTAAGTGTAATAACATCATTGAGGGTCCAATTATTGTCAACTATCTGATTTTTTTGTTGGAGGGGGCCACAAAGGCTTGTTTTGGTTTTATTGTGTTAAAACAATATAACAGAAGAGACAAGATGTAGATTAAAGATTATTAAAACTCAATGTAAAGGGGGGGGGGGGAGGGAAAGAATTCTTACATTAGTTTTCAAACTATGGCACACTTCACTATCTATCATCTAAAGTTTTAACTGTAATTCTATAACAGGCTGACAGATAGATATTTTAATCTTGGAAGCAAGAGGTATCACAATACCGTTGGATGTTGCAGCTTAAATAAGTTACACCTAGATATATGCCAAAATATGTCTCCTTTATTTCATTTTGAAATTCCGATATAAAATGTGTACATATTTCGTGCTTTACTCAGTTTTGAGTGATCGTGTGCCTTTTCGTTTGCACATTTGCAAGTAAAATAACATATTAATGGGAAATAGATATTTTTAGTACGGATTATGACTTACCTTTTACTATTGATACATTGATGCATTTTACTTATTTTCCACCAATAACAAAACCAGCCAGTGTTATATAGTAAACTAAAATTCAGTAACCTTAAAAAAGAACATCATTGTACTCACTTTCTCAATCTCAACCTTCTAACTGATAATCTATTATTATATCATATCCCAACTTTCAGATTCTCCCCCAAAATGACTTGATGACCTTATGCTACTATATTACTCATAAAACCAAAACTGTGTAAGTCAAATTGAACAAACTGATTGGAACCCCTTGTCTGTCATCCAATTGATACAGATTCAGCTATGAAAATCTATTCCGATAAATTTGAAAACTTATTTTCTCCAATACAATTCTCATTAATAGACAGAAAATTACTAAACCATGTGTAACGGTCATGCAGATACCATAGCCTTCGTTCAGTGACTTTCAATTGTAAGCACACTTGGTGATAAGAATATTCTCCCCTTGACCATTAAATTCCTGATTGTTTAGTTTGTTCTACTTTCGCCCACTGTT
Source organism: Cryptochiton stelleri (assembly GCA_031471745.1). NCBI lineage: Eukaryota > Metazoa > Mollusca > Polyplacophora > Chitonida > Mopaliidae > Cryptochiton > Cryptochiton stelleri. Next base: position 5,505 of record JAUELC010135766.1, read on the forward strand.
TTGACTGCGTTGTGTATTTTGTATCAGGACAATGTTTTGCATTGGTCAGGTAAACAGATCATGCTTTTACTTCGCCCATTAGTAGTTATACGAGCACTATATATTGGGGATTCGGGATCGACTGTCATTTGTGCACTACAAGGTCTTTATTGGAATAATTAATGAAACTTGTTCTTTGTTGAAGAGTTTAACAACAACAACACTATGTTAATCGTATACGTATCGTCTATTTGTTTGATATACAAGTAATTGTCATTCGATTGGTATACTTAACGTGTCTATCTTGAAGGATAATGTACTTTACTGTATGGGACAAGTAAATAGCCCGTGAGATAATGCAAGTACGCATTTTCAGTGCTACAAATATACGTACATTAGTATGTAAATCTATACGCTGTAGTATCGTATTGATATGATAGAAATCACGGGTATTTTGTTATTTTGATGATAGTTACATATTATTTCCAGTAGCATTAATACTATCAATATTCATTATCAATTCAGACTTTTTTACGATTAGCATTTAAGCTAATTGGCCTTCATTCTTTTATCTTCGTTTCAGGTAACTTTTGGGCCATTGAGTTAATTCAAGTTTTTGTATGGAATGCTGACACGTTTGGCTGCTAGACGTTAACTGTGTTACGTCTGAAAATATTGTTCAACTGGGTCAGTTTATATTTACTACGGGTATCCATACTGACCATGTTTACATATTATTTCGTATTTTAAATCCCTAACGAAGTTCTTCCCAGTTAATGTTCAGGTTCATTGAAATTGTGTTCTTAATTACTAATTTATATCCAAAGTTATAAAAGTAAGCTGTAAGCACGCAGATAGATTGCAATTGCCTGATTTGGTATTTGATATCTGATGTCGATAACGTCAACAATTGTGTGTCGTAAATGCTAAATTTTGTTTTTGTTTTATTTTTGCAGCAACCTGCTGTACTTCTTTTGCATTATAATGTCTGGCAGTATATTTCTTCTTCGGCCAACCTTAATAAACCTGAAATTGAAAATCCTGTTCTTGGCTGTATGTTATTTCTGTTACACATGCACTGACCGGTATATTATAGAAATAAATTGATTTTGAAATTTTAACAACTCGGTTTGAACTATAGGCCTACAGTTAATAATAAAGAGTGCAAATTGTCTAATCCTATCTGATTTACCAGTTTTGTGCAAACTTTGACATATTCGTTCATAACATAAACATCGCTGTTTTATCGCTGTCTTCTATTCAAAATAAAAATTAAATTATCGCCGTTTTGCTATGGCCACTTTTATTGGCTGGTTTTCCGTACTTGAGTTGTATGTCTCCAGCTGCCCGCATCGTGGAGATGTTTGAGGACATCACGAAGTAAACCGAAATCAGAGTTGAGGTAGATTGGAGGGTGAATGTCGATGATATGAGATTTACCAGTCACGTCAGTATGGAATGTGCTGTTTTAGTTACAAGAGCTGGAGTTTTTTCTCATAAATTATATGTAGTTTGCATTCGTGATCACCGGGCGTTGTCAGGCGCTCTCGTCAGATAAATATATTTAGTGGTTATTTCGGAATATCTGTGTAATTGTGTTGGGGATCGAGTGATGCCGGCTTTTCCGTTCCATAACCTGTGTTATATATTATATAGGACATAGGGACAAAATCTTGTTTTTTTTCAAATGTAGATTTCTTTGCTTTTTGTATCTTCATTTTCTCGGTTAGGTATGTGCCACAAATATAAAAAAAAATACATAAAACAGAAAAAAATTAATACCAATTCGAGTATATTTGTCTGTTGAAGCATCCAACTGTTACACAGGAGGGTATTTTCCCAAACAGGTTGTCATTTAAATCGTCATCTTTCAATTTGGCGACTGTTTAACAAATGTTATCGAATATAAATAACACACGGATATTATGAAACTGCTAGATTAACCCAGAGTGGTTAAAAACTATCCAAATACACAACTTCAGTCCCAATTGAGATGACCCAGATTGAGATTGGGGTCTCACGTGGAAATGCACAAAGAAGTATTCTTACCCCTTTCAAAGACACTGTAGTCTAGTGTACACATAACGGCAGGGTATGTTAAAGGGGAGAGGAGGTGGATACATTGTACTTGTGATCTCAAAATTAATGCCGAAAATGAACACGGCGTTAAACACTAATCAATCAAGTGGATAGAGCTACAGCTCGTTTGATCAGTGTTAGTATAAAAATGTAGATTACTTGAACACGTATAGAAATATGTCAACATTCCCACTAAAAGACTTATAAGGCAGGGTAGTTCAACAAAAGACGAGGTCCTGGTACTTCAAGGAAGGTAGGCTACTATTTGTAGATTCCAAAACGTTGCTTCCAAAGATCCCTTTGACAAGTTTTAATAATCATACTTATATGTCAATTAAAATGATCAGTCATCAATGACAAATGTTTTGAATCTAAAAATGGAAAGGTCTGCAAATTTATTGTATGTAGACATCGATTCATGCTAAGCTTTTGTGCATTTCTTTTGTACCGTTCTTTCAAATTCTTAAAGGCAATCGTCATTCAAAGTATTCAAGATAAATGTGTTGGCTGTATAAAACACTAACACATATTGTAAGAATTGGCTAAGCCAGTTTATTTACACATTTCACCGTTTCAATATTTAATCATAGCCTATGGGCAATTTATAAATGTCCTGATGCAGTGTTGGTTTATGACGGACAGTGAGCTATACAGCTGATATAAACTATCATCGCATTCACCTGAGCGTTATAACACTACATCGGTTTTTAGAGGATGTGTTGGAGACAGGTCAACACATGGCCTCTGTCGGAGCGAGACCTCTGTCAAGTCCTAGGCATCTGATGTGAGATATATGTACGATAGTCACACATTGGCTAGAAATATCAACAAAGAATTGTATCGCCACGTTCACCATTTACAAACATATGTTTATGTTAGTATCAAATATAGGTCTTATCAGAGCTAAGGGACAAAATAAGCTGTTGTGGTGTCCTGTTATATCCTGTGATTGTCTTGATCTTGTATTGTTTGTTGCCAGTGGCGATGGGGGTGGTTTCCGTCACCCATTGGACTGGCACACCGTCATGTGAGTGAAATAACCTTAAGTACGGCGTAAAACCCCAATCAAGCAAAAAAACAAATATAGTTGTTTTTAACCATCTAAGTGCTTCGGTTTTCTTGTTCTTTATATGCCTAGCTATGAAATTTTATTTCTGTTTTATGATGTATCGATATGCAGCAGTTATATTATTTATCGAAGAAGACATTTGGAATGAAATTAAAGAACGTTTGAAGAAACCCAGCACAAACACATTTATCTTAGCGTTAGAGAGTCTTCCTTCAGGCCGAGGTAAAACTTTCCAGTGAAATTCTGACACATCTATTTCATCCTCCCAAAAACACTAATCTTCTCCACCTCGACCTTGTAATGGAAACAAAAACTCTGCCATTCTTAATTTTAGTTGTATACACCAAGGCGCTTTACTGAATCCATGCTATTTGATGAGAAACACGAATTGTGTGTTTCAGTTAGAAATGAGTTTACTTTAACAGGTTTGTGAATGGAAGGTTAAACACACGTTTAGTAATAAGTAGTTTGTGGTTGTCCGCTGACGCCAGCACTGATTCACTTGGATGAGTATCCACAGCAACGTCTGTATTTGCCGCAAACTTCAAGTAGCATTAGAGTCACGGTGAGATACGGACAATTTAAATTGATTAATTAGTGTCACAAAAAACCGCTTTACACAACAAGCATACTTTAAATTTACAGTTTCTAGATAGATAAAAATAGTATTTAATTTTCTTTTCTTTAAACAACCGTGTTTTGAATTTTTCAATCAGCTGTTATATAACCCCAAAGTGAGCGACTTTGATTAACGCATTGGTATCGATTGTAGTTCTGGTTCCTGTGACGTAACATCTGAAATGGTGAGACTATGCAGAATAGTTTGCCTTTCAAACCTGCTCAAGAAGAAATAACAAGAAGTTGACAAGACTGCCTGATTTTAATATGCACTTTAAGGCGATTCTCTAACATGCCAGGCTTTTCCCCCTAAAGCAAGTAAAATCTGCTGACGCCAGCACTGACTGACTAAGATAAGTATCCACAGCAACAACTGTAATTGCTGCAAACGTCAAAGAGCATTGGAATCACGATGGGACACGGACGATTCAAATTAATTTTAAAGTGTTACAAAACCCCACTATACACAACAGGCACACTTTTAATTCACAGTTTTTATATAGATTAAAATATTATTTTATTTTATTTTCACTAACCAAGCGTGTTTTGAAATGTTTAAGCACAAAGTGAGGGACTTTGATGAACGCCTTGGTATCGATTGTGGTTCTTGTTCCTGTGACGTAATATCTTAATTGAGACCATGCAGGATTGTTTGCCTTTCAAATCTGTTCACGAAGAAATAACAATCAGTTGACAAGGCTGCCTAGTTTTTAATATGTGCTTTAATGCGATTCTCTAACGTACCAAGCTTTTGTATATGATGGTACAATCGTCAATGTAAATAGAATAGCTCCTCATTGTATTTTAGAATACTACCAAGGCTGACAATTCTAAATAAATAATTATTGTTGCAGATTCCCTAAAGTAGTTCTGTTTAGCGACACAAGCATGCTTCATTGTATCCATCAAGCACTATGTCGGAAAAGTTATTGTAAATTTAATAGAAATCACGTTAATGTCACTTGTTTTTACATAGTATTTTGAAAGTAAAAATTCCAGGTCGAAGGAGCTGGCGTGACATGCCGTCTGTTGTTGTTAAATAATGTTTTCGATTGTGTTACCCGTGATGTGTTGATATCTGTCCGATTTGTGAAGCTTGAAAACGGTGTCGTTGTACACCATCCAAAGCACGAAATAGATTTTGAACACATCGCTTTCTAAGTGCCTGTCTTAGAGTCAGATACGGTCGTAGGGGTCACTTAAGGTTATTTAACTCAAATTACGTGCCCGCGAAATGAGTGCAGGAAACCACCTGCAGTATTAATTTCCTAGCATTAATACAATGGAAACTACTAAGTAAGAGTTGCAAACTGTATCACAAGCTAGGCATTTCAATTTATCTTATGATAATATGACAAAATGTTAAGCGCTATGTACACATTCTACTTAACACAGGTCTAAAGTAAAGTATGTACAATTGATACTCAACATTGCGTCACCACACCATAATAATCGTTGATCAACGATAACGATACATTTTAGTTTACATTGAGGAAGGCTATATCCAAATAAAACTTTATCGGACTATGTCAATCTAAAATTAAACTTAAAAACTAACTGCAAGAACATGCTTATAGAGGATGACTTGAAGAATGGCGGTTCGTACAATGAGAAGTAGTTCATCAAACTGCCACGTGGCTTTGTATTTTGCCATTTATTCGAACACTTTGTGGATACGGGTAGATATGTAGCTATGAACTTAATACACAACAAAACACTTAATGACAGAATCGCACAAAAACTACCGCTTCGTATTAAACCACATCTGGTAATAGCTGGAATTAGTATAGAAGATATCGCACCTATGTCATTTCCGTCTTCTCCGCCTTGGTTGTTTCCAAGACAAAGCTTCTATTTGATCTTCGTGATCAAAAGAAGTCGGAAACATGTCCGTTTCATTTTCAGCAAAGATTTGGTGAGATAAGGGATGGTTGTGAAAACCACTCCTTTTTCTACACCGATGGCTCGAAGACTGAAGATAGGGTGGCAGCTGCAGCTGTATTGTTGCAGTATCTAGCCTCCCTTCGTCTACCTTCAGCTTCGTCCATTTTCTCTGCTGAAGCCAAGGCTATTTCACTGGCCTTAGACCTTATTTCCAAGCATCACGTTAAGAAGGCTGTTATCTGCAGTGATTCGCTGTCTTGTCTTTTAGCTATTGAT
>JAUELC010135877.1:0-11409 GCA_031471745.1 Cryptochiton stelleri
GTTAACATATGTGTACAAAATTGTAAGTATCATTTTTGAATTTCATTTTGCGTTTCTTTTTTTGAAGAGTGTATATATATAATATAAACATCCATCAAACAGTCAATTAGTCAATTGTCTTTTTCTTTTCGCGGGCGGTTGTTGGGAGCTGTCTGTGCCCAGGTGATCTCAGAGCTAAGGGCCAACACAACGCTGCCGGACAATTAGTCCGGCGTCATTCGCAACAGCGACAATTTCTCCGAAAAGTGACATTTGCTCCTGTGACGATAACTCTGGCGACATTTGTAAGAATTGCTCCGTTGACAATTGTTCCGACGATAATTGCTCTCACGACAATTGTCGCCAGAGATGGTACCCAGCACAGCAGGTCAATATTAGTGTCGGAGCAAATGACGCAGCAGCAATTGTCGCCGGAGCTATTGTCGCTAGAGCAAATGTCGCCGGAGCAATTGTCGTCCGAGCAATTGTCGCGCACCAATTGTCGCTGGAGCAATGACCGTCGGAGCAAATGTCGCCTGAGAAATTGTCGTGGATCCAAACAGAAGCCGATCTATGGAGGCGTCTTGCACTGTAAATCTGCACATTTGGTCTTATTGCACTATATTTTTGCCTCCTGTAATTGTCTTGTATCTTCTTACTATTGGTTGCCAGTGACATCGAGGGCGGCTTCATTCACTCATCGGGCTGAATCATGATCGTATGAGTGATATAACATTAAGAACCGCGTTAAACCCCAATCAAACAATCAAACAAACACACAAATCTTTTTCTTTTCGTTATGGTTGTATTTTCGACATATCCCCTGTTTTTTTTGTAGTTCGGATGCTCACTGGCATAGTATGAGAAGTGTTATTGACAAACCATTACTACGACTGAAGAATATCACCGCCTATGGTGACCAATTGAATGTAGTAATTACAGACTTCCTAACTAGACTCGACAACATCCGGGACGAAAATCTTGTTGTGCCAGATCTTGAGTCGGAGTTATTTAACTGGTCCTTAGAATGTAAGATGTCTTCTTTCTATTATATATATATCACTGGGTTAGAATTCGAGAAGCATTCTATCGTGAGCCTCCGTAGCTCAGTCGGTAGAGTGTTGGACATGTAACCCAAAGGTCCCGGATTCGATTCCCGGTGGAGACAAGCACATTTTCTCTCTTCATTAATACAAAAATATATATATATTTAATTTTATATTTGACCATAGTTTTTTTAATTGTTTTTGGCCTACAGGAATCCATTTGTTGGTTTTCAACAGAAAGCTTGCAGATTTGTTTGCATAATGTTTTGATGTCTTGTGATCGCCTTATGGTTTCTTGTCAGCGACTTGCATCAAGGAGGTTTCCTTCATCTAGTATACTGCACGCGGTCGTCATATGAGTGAAATAACCTTTAATCCGGTGTAAAACGCCGACCAAAATTTAAATTCCGGTCAAAGAAATGTTTTTATTTTCAGCCATATACTAAGTTAATATATGAATTGTTGTACATAGTACGGATGGAATTAAAAAACGGCTTTTGTTTTATCTGTATTGTATTTTTTCTACATTTGAAGCAATCGGAAGTATTTTATACGAGAAACGTTTTGGTGGACTGTCAGATGACCGTGACCCAGAGATGAAGGAGTTCATCAAGTCAGTAGGTGTGATGCTTCACCACAGCACTGAGCTAATTATCTTTCCTATGTGGTTTATCAAACTCTTCAAATCCAAGGATTATAAGGAAAACCAGGATGCGTGGGATACTCTCTTCAGAACCGGTAAGCTAATCTCTTCAGAACCGATAAGAGTATATCTTCAGAAGCGAGAAGATGATTTAAAGTGAACAAGAAAGCGACTACTACTCTATACATCTTAATTTCCTCAGCTTTCGAACAAACATACGTTCATCATCATAGGTATATGGCAAAGGTATAAATGACATAGACGATTGCTGTCAGGATTGCTGCCTTCACCCGTAATATACATATGAACAACTGAACAGAACATTTGTCAACGTCGTAAAAAAGCGTCAAAATGAGTTTCTTCACATTTTGTCTTTCACAAACAGTGTAAGTATGGTAACTAAAATGTATTAATATGACTTTTTAAATATTTTTCCTACTAGAATCGAGGATAAATCGTGTTCAATCGATTGTAATTTGCCTTTTGTATATTTCGAATAGTCGAAAAAAAAATATTAAACTTTGTTTTTGTTAAAGTCAGAATAGTTAAAATCTCTGATGACTTTGGATTGACCAAACTGTTCAACATTTGTAGCTAAGAAGTGTGTTGATGAGCGAATGGAACAGATTACTGCCTCAGCTGAGAAAGGCGAGGAGACGGTTGGAATTTTATCTTATATTCTAGCTCAGAACTCCCTGTCCATCAAGGAGGTCTATTCGAATGTCACCGAGATCATGATGGGTGCAGTCGACACGGAACGTCCAAGAACAACAACACCATGTTTAAAGATAGTTTGTCTGGAATAGTACAGCGTTTAAAAGCTTGTTTAGTGTGTTAACTTTACGGGTTGTTCGCTTTTTCGTTAATATCTTGGTTCAATGTTTGGTTTCTACAGTTAATGTATTCCGTTAATTATTTTTTTATAATTTAGTGAAATAATGAATAATATGAATTACTTCTGTTTACAAGAAAGGAAGTAAAAATCGAACCTAAATTCCGTTAGTTTTGATTCGATCAAATTTAAATAAATTCAGATCGTATAGTCGGCCTACACCTATTAAATGTTCATTAGTTTGACAATATGAATTGAACGTTAGTATTAACTAAACCGTGTATTAAAGGATTCGATCAGTCTGCAGTGGCTATTTATTAGAGTGTCATATAATACATACCCATGCATTGGTCCTCTGTGTTGTAGTTTGTCTCTTTATTACGTGCCTTAATTAGTTTCTCCTGATGGTGGGTTGATAAAAAAAAAAACACAAACGTTGAGTGTGTGTTTTGTTTTGTGTCTTGCGGTGTTCTCTCGACTAAAGGGGCAACATGGAGTCTATCTGTTGTAGAGACCAGCCCTGTGAATGTGGACACTTTGTCTTATTGCACCATGTTTTGCGTCCTGTACTTATGTGTGTCTTGTCAACGTTTGTTGTCAACGACGCCGATGGTGGTTTCTTTCCTATTGACATGCCCCGCCGTCATGTGAGTGAAATTTCCTTTAGAACGGCGTAGAACTACAGTCAAACAAACAAACAAACCAACATAAACGTTGAGTCATTTATAAATTCCCTATAATTTTGACAGTTGTTAGAATGCTTAACTATTTAGAGACTGGGTTACACATTTGTGGTTGTTGTTTCAGACTTCGAACACAACATTGTTCGCTCTCTATGAGATAGCAAGGAACCCAGAAGTACAGGAGAGATTGTACCGGGAGATAGACTCGGCATTACCGGATGGAAAGGTGCCAGTTTACAAAGACCTCCACAATCTACCCTATTTAAGAGCGACAGTCAAAGAAACTCTTAGGTATAAGCTCAATAATTTATTTTTTGGCGATGGGAACTGTTTGAGATTCGGACAAAGCAGGACATTTTGAGTATGGGAGACAACTCGTACAGATCAACTTAATTTACGTGAGATAGACAACATAGCGAAGACCATTCTAACCATAGCGAATCAGATTATTCTCCATTTCGTCTCAAAGGTACAGTATTCTTGAGCAGCCATCTGTTGTTCGCCTAAAAAAAACTATATTTGTGTGTCGATTGCTTGTACTACAATTATGCACGTGTCATATTCACGATTTTATATGTTTTTTTCTCCAACTAACTTCCTTCAAAATGAATCGATCCTGCGACACATTTTTCCAGTAAAATCATTTGGCTGTAATATATTGATCATTCAGTCATCAGCCCAGTTTTTAGGGTAAACAGTACTACAACAAAAATTACCAGTCATTACAACCTAACCTCATTCTCGACCCAATCTTTTCCGGTTCCAAGATAGGTGAACATCACCAATTAGGCTAAGACGGCTCATTTGGCACCATATCGTAACATCCCTCGGTTATTTCCTGATTCTGTCGTCTCCATAAACTAAACTTTGGAGATTCATCGTCGCAATAATACTACTGAAAAAGGCGCAATGTTAATCCCCGGATATTTTGACCAAAGTACTTCGCTAATTCATTTTAAAAAATGGGCAATCCAACGCGCCTTAAAGCATAAATCACATTCAGACAACAGGCTTTTTCTGTTATTCGCCAACAAGTTGTTGCAAATAAAAAATAGTGGTATGTGGGTGTAATTTAAGTTTAATATAGAGCCGATGATGTCATCTACTTACACAAGAACGACAACAAATGTCGAAGTAGACCTAAAATCAGTAACATCCGGTGCCCAAAATGAACTGCATAACTTCGGAGATTAGTTTTATGAAGAGAAATGGTTGAGGAAGGCCGACTTGATTTTGACATTGACACCGAGTATTTCGGCATTGGATCTGGATTATATTTAAATTTGACACATAGTCACGTATGTGTTGTTGTTTGAGTTTTTTTTTCAAAAATTTAAATGTGATCATTTAAGCTAAAAAAAGAATTGGATTGTTCGGTGGGATTTTTTCGAATCTGCTAATTTCTAGCTCATCCGGTGTTTGACATTTCCCATTTCATGAAGTATTCTTAAGCTGCTCACTGGTTTTCGTCCGAGGTTATTGACCCAGAAACAGTCGAGGATATTTCGAATGGTCCGGATTGGCACAGGTCTACATTTTAAAATTGAAACATAGTAAACTTTTAACAGGTTAATTTTATCACAAATATCTGTCTATTCTCTCATTGTAATATATAGTATGATAATGTAGCTTGTGGAGCCAGTGAAAACCTTTCCCAAATGCAATTCATGAGTTAACGTTTGTAAACGTTGAGGAATTTATCCATTCCTGGAGTACTAATGCTGGAAAACGTTAGCAGCGATTTAAACGATTCACTTCGATCTGCTTATTCACTGTCGATTCGAAACTTAATATTATTAACACTAATGTGGTTATTTGTGTATGGAGCAGAATTTATCCGGCTGCTAACTCTTTGGGACGGCTTACTGAAGAGGAAATGGAGATAGGTGGATACTATTTACCCAAGAAGGTAGCTTACTCATTGATCACATTTTCTTTATTGATGTATATTTTTTCTTTAATGGTTGCATTTTTGTTTGTAGTGCATAAACATGTCGACCTTCGATCCATCTCAAATCATCTCACTGGCTGCAACTGATTTCACGCCAATCTCAGCTGACCTGTTCACTCTTGCGACTGGATACAACTGCATGGTTTGAGATGAACGTAATCGAGTAGAGCATGTTTTACTTTAACACAAATGGCTTGCGATCAATCCAAACAGAACACATCAGTGCTCATAAAAATGGCGCCTCTTGAATGGAGCAAGGAGCACAGAAAAGATTAATAAAGCTGTGGCAGGGGAAATCTTGCCTGCGTTATAAGCCGAGCAAATATTTCTCTTGAGAACAGTCGACCTGTTCCTAACCCAATCGGTTGAGTTGAAGCTGGTCGCAAGTGTTTTGTAAAACGTCTACATGTTCGTCAGGAGCAGTTCGCTTGCGTCCAGCTGTCATCAGTTCCAGTGGATCGCATGTTGACATTTTCTAAGCTTGAGGTTTTACACCCATTGCAGCTGTGACGAGAGAGATTCATCTTCCCCAGTCAAGGCTGATATCACCACAATCTCTGTAATCACGCTTACCTCCATTCGGCGGTCAGACAGAGATCAAAGTGAAATAGCGAAGACGAATAGACTAAGCAATTACGTGTACCACTGTTTCAAGAGTGTATGGACCCCGACTGAAATATCATGATAAACAGCTAAGAAAGACATCCTTCTTTTCGACCAATGGTTCTGATTGTGCTTATTCTTGATTTTCTGTTAGAGAGGTGATATTAAATGTCTGCATTACTTCGTTAAATAAAAGTTTAATTCTTCCATATCGTCTTTCGTTGTACGGGCTATGTGCAGAGGGATATATGGCACCATGGCTAGGTTCGACTATGTCTCGCCGACAACTTGGACTCGGAGTGCTATCTCCTTCTTATTTGACCAGAAATATGGTGCAAGCGTTACAAGGGGAGAAATATAGTGTCACGTCGGAACTCACCATGTCTCGAGAAGATGAGAGATAATGCGCTGGATTGAACCAGATAGTGTACATATTTTATCCTTTTATCAGTTGTGGTCTTCGCAACATATATAACCAATTGCAAGTAACATTTTGCCGGGTTTTTGTGATGGTCCCGGTTTTCTAGAGCAGTGTTAATATGAGAAACGCAGCACAGCGCCATTGATTGTTTAATTAAGTTTGTGTATAGCGTTATTAAAACAAAAACTACTACTGAAACAATTTATATCTTTACAACCTATAACTCATATTCTAAAGACGCTGGGACGACTTGCCAATGTAGGTCACCTCAAGCTTTGTCTACAGATCAACATGCAAAGTCCGGTTTACTGTACTACCAGACCTATAGACTAAGTATGTTTGAACATGTACTCCAGATTTACTATTCCATAGACTAAGTATGTTTGAACATATACTACAGATTTTGTATTTTGTAGACTAAGTATGTTTGAACATGTACAACAGATTTACTATTCTATAGACTAAATGTGTTTGAACATGTACTACAGATTTACTATTCTATAGACTAAATGTGTTTGAACATGTAATACAGATTCACTATTCCATAGACCAATTATGTTTGAACATGTACTACAGGTTTACTATTCTATAGACTAAGTATGTTTGAACATGTACTACAGATTTACTATTCCATAGACCAATTATGTTTGAACATGTAATACAGATTAACTATTCTATAGACTAAGTTTGTTAGAACATTCGGGCATCTAGGAGGATGCTATTGTGTCCAAGCTTACATAAAGGCCTTCAAAGAACCATCGAATTATATATACCAGCAACTCATGTCTTCATAATTCCTTGACCGACCGCGTTGAAATGTCGATTTCTTTATATTCCCTGTCCACATTTTCTTCTCTTTATTCACTGTTATCCCTTTTTTCTCCCCCTCTTCCAGACGGCGGTGTCAGTGCCTCTCTATGCTGTAAGTAGAATGACTCAGCACTTTGACGACCCCTATGAATTCCGCCCCGAAAGATGGCTTAGGGACCGAGCAGATCGTCCAAATCCATTCGCTAGTATCCCTTTTGGTTTTGGAACTCGAATGTGTGTCGGTGAGTCCAATGGGGAAAAGTTATTAAAGTTTGACTTATTTCAACCAAGAATATGCTCGCGGACCTGTGCTACGTTGTTGTTTGTAGGTGACATATAATAGCAACAAATGGTCATAAGCATGCCCAGTTCAAAATATCAAATTTCTCTTGGACTACTTTGTGGGTAATTTCACAAATGTAGCAAAGTCGTAGTTTTTGTTTAAAAATAAAAAATGCCAATAGCATAGAGATAAAAATAATAAATACGAATGAAATTATTAAATACCAAATTTATTTGGTTTGGTCGTTCTGTGTGATAAGAATTTGACCTGTATATTATTTGTATAGCTTCTTTTGCTGCTCTTTCAACATTTATTATTAATAAAAAAAAATAGTTATTTTGCTAGGACTGTCTTAATATTTTGGTGATGTGGAGTAATATCTCCGTGATTCGAACCACGTTACTGCAAATCTATGATGTATGTGCCTTGACGTTCTTCTTAACTTGTAAATTTCATTAAAATATGATACTTTGTGTTTGACAGGAAGACCAGTTGCAGATTTAGAGCTCCATTTATTGCTTTCAAGAGTAAGTTCCCTTGTGTCGGTTCTATAAAGATACTGCTGATAAATCCCTTGATTTCTAATTTGAACCTTGCTGGTTGACTGGTGGTTCCTCGTGCTTAGGTCTAACAGAAACCATATTTGCTCGTGGCGTCTTGTAATGTTGATTCCGCACTTTGTTTTATTCCACCCTGTTATGCCTTCTTTGGTTGTCTTGTATCTTGTCTTTGTTTGTTGTCCGTATGGTGTAAGTATGGCTTCCTTCACCCACTTGGGCTGGCACAACGTCATCTGATTGAAATAACCTTGAGTATGGCGCTAAACCCCTAACAATCAATCTAATTTGGACATCGAATATTTGGGGATTGGGCTTTCATGAGCATGTGATCGTCAAATATATAATGACAATAACATAGGTAACTTGGTATGGGCCCCTCTTTATTTCACTTTCGATCTGTTTTTCACATCTTCACAGTCTTGTATCTCAAGAAGGAAAGCTTCTTGTTCCTCTAACAATACAACTTTTCCCGATCTATAAACAGCTAGAACTACTGGGATTACTATAGTTGTGTTATTTTCTGTCCGGCAAAAACTAAGGTCTGAGATACTTCCATATGATTTTCTGCCAAAGACCATACATAGATCTGAAACACCCAAATAAAGGGTATCAGCAAAGAATATTGACAGTGACATTGCTTCCTTACCTGTTTATGTGGAGCGCATACAGAACTGTAAGTGGAGGCCTCTACAAAAACCCTGATGGAGGGATCTCAGATCTTGGTTTATGCCATCAGGCACCATCAAAAACCAAATAGTCGGAACCACTTGGACTGTTGGAAGTATGGCGTAAACCCCTTGAAAGAAACAAACCAGACTTGTGTTAATGGCTTACCAGTATGTGAAACATTGTCGAACACCAGGCGAATACATCTTCTTGTTTTCTTTCAGCTGCTCCAACGTTATAGAGTGGAACCTGAATTCACGGAACCCATAAAGATTTTGTTTAAGTTAGTGCTGCGACCAGACCGTCCTATCAGGATTAAGCTGATCCACAGAGATCAGAAATAGACTCCTTCAAGACAACGCTATTTAATTGGCTTAGAGGATGACCATTGGCATACATTTTTGCATTGAAAGTATCAGTGGCTGCAGGGGTGACGTGGGGGCCTATGCATCATTCCGGATCCCGCGAAAACTTACTTTGATATCTCTTGGAGAACAAGCTCTAGCATAAATGGTGCTTAATCCACCAAACGCGGTACATAACGAAATCAACTCAGTAACATTTCTCTTTGGCAAGAGATGTATATTTACACATAAAACCTCAGTCGGTGGAGTGTTGGGCCTGTAAATCAGACAACCCGGGTTCGAATCCCGGTGGAGGCAAGCAATTTTGTCTCTCTGCATTTAGAAAACCATATATAAAAGCATGTGGGTATCAAATCCAGCAAGGAATATAAAGTGTGTTTTTTATCATTAAATGTTTTCTTCAATTTCTGAATCATATTCTTATAACTTCCCTACATCATCCCCACTTCTTATTCAAAACAAAACCAATAATATTGTCAAGTGTTTATATGTAATTTATGTCTGTTATTTAATATTGTCATATTTGTGTAATGTTTATTAATTTTGATAAATTTGCAACATGTTTGTTCTAAAGCTACAATTGTACAGTCGATTTTTTATGTTTCTGTATTTATACATATTTCTTTTGAGCCCTCTGGCTAAGGGCAGCATGTTTTGGGATGATCTTTACTTAGCACTGGAGGAACTTTACTTTTCCAACAGAGCAAAACACTTCACATTTTATGGTTTGTGTTAGTGTGGCTATTTACTGTTGGCATACACCGCCGTCATATAAGTTAAATTCCCTTGAGTACGCCGTTTAAAACCAATCAATCAATCAATGAATGAATCAAACCCTTTAGATTGAGATTATAAAGCCTGGACGGACATGGTAGGTGGTTGCTGGAGATCCTAATGGCCTTGTGTTCTCTGGGCTAAGGAACAACAAGAATCCGATTGTTGTAGTGTCTTGCACTGAAAATTCCACATTTTGTCTTATTGCACCATGTTTTGAGTCTTGTTTGTGTTGTATCTTGTCCTTGCCTGTTGCCAGTGTCGTCGAGGGTGGTTTATATTTTCCATTGGACTGGCACGCCCTCATATAAGTGAAATAACCTTAAATGCGGCGTAAAGAAAACCCCAATCAACAAAGCAAACAATATACCCATATGTTTGATAGTTTGGTATGTATTCATTACTTATTCGCTTGGTGCTTGTCGTCTGACTTACTCAATGTAACTGTATTGGACCAGCTTTCCAATAGATCATTCCTATATATCATTGTTATAGCCCCTAGTTTAATAGCAATGAACATTCATCCGTCAAGTAAATTGATGTTTAAAAAAAGTACGAATATCGTAAGGAGGGTAGAAAAATGTATGCACCAACAGAAGACACGAGTAAATGACTAACTGTGATAAAGGTAGAATGTGATGCTGTTCGAAAAGTGGTTTAGGAGAGTGAATAGACGAGATTGTTTCCCCCAGAGAGTAAGGTCATAGGAGACGCGAGGCTGAACAAGAGAATAGTATAGGCTGAAAAGTTATTTGTTGTTAACAGATTTTTCAATATGATTAATGACTCCGATATTTCGATAATATTGTTTACAGATATAGTCAATATGAGTGGTTCAGTTTAAATGCTGATCAAAGAATATGCACAGGGACGTTAACTCAGAAACATATTGAATCGGTGACTGTGTACAGATAAATATTTTTTTTAACGGCCAATGAGTTTAATTGTCATGTATTTGGTTTTGGAAGTGTTGAGTGATAACCGACTTAAATACAACCAATCTTGTATTCTCTCTTATTCGTGTGACATAATGTCTACACAATAACCTAGATCTTCGCCAGACAACAGAAGACGTATGTCATCAGCACAACGAATAGTCTGAATTAAATTTGAAACCGTTTTGATATCATTTATGTAAATACGGAAGAGTAGAGTTCCGGGTAATGGTCCTTGTGGGACACCAGATTTGACGAGAGATGGACATGAAAGAAAACCATTAAAGGAAGTAGAGTGTGAACATTCAAAGACATAATTACGACTCCCATCATTGACGACCCCGGGCAGCCCATAATGAGACAGTGTATGCAAAATAATGTTTTAATTAACCGTATCAAACGCTTTTGAAAGATCTAAGATTGTTAAGGCACTAAATTGTCGCAAAGGACACAGGCTGCAAGTGTAGTAGAGTGGTTGGCCCAGAAGCCAAATGTTTCAGGGTTAATAATATTATAAGCATTTTAAAATGTAGAGATCGTGTTATCAACTAGTTTTTTTGTAGGATTTTACTGACGTAATTGAGAGGAGAAATTGGTATGTAGTCCTGGAGAGCTTGTGGGTCATTACATTTATAAATGGTGGAGATTTTAGCTTGTTTAAACAGATGGGGGACTTGTAATATTAAGAAAGGGGAGGAAATATTGGAGGACACCAGTTTGACCAATTTCTACCATCGGCTCACACTACATTTACCACTGGGGTGGGCTCAGCACTTCTATCATTTCGCGTGACTTTTTGGTCACATGATATAAATTTGCAAATGGCAGATGTACCCAAAAATTGTTTTTGACGTATCC
>JAUELC010136098.1:0-11406 GCA_031471745.1 Cryptochiton stelleri
GTCACCTGCTCATAATCCACAATAGCAATCTATACTCACACATAAAATGTCACTTGGAATATCAAGTTAATAAGAATAAATATATATCATTAGTAGCATTCATATAAGTTAACTATTTCACAATTTTATGGGATTAATATTCAAAGTTTGAATTGAAAGTGCTTCCAAATTCCTACGATGAGTACAGTAAAAATATTTTAACACCTTTGTGGAAAAAAACCCCAATTAATTATCCAAACCATCAATTTGTAATCAAAATTCCTGATGTATATATGATACAGGTAAGGATGGACGATATATACATAATAAAGGGAAGTAACCACATGCTTTTACGATCAGTTCGGTAAAACGACACACACCGGAAATCCTGGGAAACCTGGGTCTCCTTTAGGGCCCTGTAAATACAAAACAAAACGTTTTCATTAAAAAGATTATTGAATTCATAACCATAATATAACACATGCTTCAAAATTATAAACTTCAGTTTGTTAGGATTCAGTTTCCTAAAGTTAACTAAGTTGTTCAAGACATAATAATTAGACAGTTAATTAATGAAGTAACACATTATGCAATATAATGAAGGAATCCATGAAAAAAGTTAGAAAAAAAATATGTGTAAATGGTGTTTCACATTGAATTCAGATTATCACCTAAGGCTATTTCATAAATATCACAGAGGTGTCCCCTTGGTACAGGGTGAAAGAATACACGCAACGAATGTGCAGCTTCACAGGGGTATGGATTCTCTTAAACACTGGCGGGCGGTTGGAGGGAGCTTCGTGTTGCCCTGGTGCTCTCGGAGCAAAGGGGCAACAAGAAGCTGTTGTGGTGTCCTGTAATGTCCTGTGATTGTCTTGTATCTTGTCATTGTTTGTTGCCAAGGGCGTCGGGGTGGTTTCCTTCACCAATTGGACTAGACCGCCGTCATATAAGTCAAATAACCTTAAGTACGGCGTAAACCCCAATCAAACAAACAAACAAACAAACAAACAAACAAAACTTAAACACTGCCATCTTAATAATAAGCTGCAAGACAATAGTTGAGTCACACTTTGCTATATCAGGATGCACATATGAGTATCCTGATACAGGGAAGTGTGACTTGGCTATGAGCCTATGGCATCCCAGCTACACACCCTACCATCATATCATTAGACTGTAAAATACAAAATGTCTACTTGTGTACACTATGTTACCCTACATCAATGATAATCTAACAAAGCTGACTAAACAAATCCAGTTAAAATGACACTGCATGTAAACAATTAAAATAAACTTTTCCATTTTATTGTCAGGTGAGTAACGAACATTCAGAGTTAAAATGCCTCATGCCCTAATGTATTTTCTTTACTTATATACACATTGATTGTTGGTACATTTGAATTTCCACATGGTAAGAATAAATGTCAATTATTTTTGTGTCATTGGGAAGAGGAATATTGGGTTATGTTCCTCAGTTAAGGAGTAACAAAATGAAAGTATGCCCCGATGGGCCACTTAGTTTGGTTAAGTAACCCACTGAGTCACACAATGGGGTAATCTAGAAAGATGAGTCCAGGAGAGCTAACATCTCAGTCATCAGTTTGTGTACATAACCTGGAGTAGCACCCAGTCTCACTAGTACCTCAGTTACAAAGCCAGCTGTACTGATACCACTGTTTTCTAAGGGAGCTGTTAATAACAAGGCCCTATTCTCCTTGTCCGTGGGGTATCCTCAACGCGTGTTTGTTAAGGCACGCTTCTCATTACCACATACAGGAAGTGAGGACATCACATGTCCCTCAGAAAACATACAATGACCTTCGTCATACCCATCCCTAACCAAGTTAGCCATTTGAATTAAATCAACATCATGTTACAAATCACAGATAAAAGTTTCAAGTGCAGGCGATGTGGTAGAAGACAGATTTACTCAGACAAAATCCAAGAATAACTTTTGCTCCAGGAACCTTTTTATAAAGAAGAAATTTTAGAAACTACACAGCTCTATTTTTGCAATTAGTCCTTTCACTTAAAAGCAAATAACTTTTCACTTCGAAGTCTTTCAAAGAGTAGGGCCTAATATGTGATGACAAGTTGCCAATATTTGACAAGTTACGTCTACTCATCAGACCTAACGGGTTTAAAGATGGTGAAACTTTGTAATTTCTGTTTCTACAACTCCTGTTGTAGACCAAACATGTTGGATTGATACTGACAGGTATTTAACATTTATGGATTCTGGTACCTCTATTATATGCTTTCTGGGACATGGTACAGTACTGCCAGGTTCTAGCTTCCCCTTAAACCCAGGATTTTATCCACACCTTCCTTGGTTTTGGCGAGGATGATCCCCACATCTTTCTGGGAACATACAAGGAAGATGTGGGGATCGTACTCGGAAGATGTCATATTATATGGAAACATCTGTCCAGGAAGATGGGGGAATTGTTCAGACATGTTCCTGGGATGTACCTCGGTAGATGGGGGGAAGCTAAACCCTGGCAGTACTGTACATGATTAGAGCACAAAGGCTACCTGTAGTTCTGACTAAGAAACTAAAATTGTTGAATTGTCTTTACATCTGGTCAAATTCCTCCTTCTTGACACTATGATTAGTCCGGATAGTTGGACAAATCTTGTGCATGACATTGATGATATATTACAACAGAATCTTCAGAAACACCTAACAGACCCAATAATACCATATTCTACATTCCACCGATTCAATTCTCAATCAAGAAGTTATTATTGTTTACTCCTTGAATAAAAACACCCTGGTCAACCCGTAGGTAGCAGAAATGATTTAGTTGTATGAATTGGTGTGTTACTCACTTTTGGCCCTGGTGGTCCACGCATCCCCTCACCAGATAGAAGGTTGTTAACGTCACCCGTGTTACCCTGACAACAACAGGTTAGAAGATTGTTAGAAAATTGAGCGGAGATGATTGAAAAATCTGGTCCATTTTGGGAGTGTCTCTTTGCTTGTTTGGTGTTTTATTCTCAACGAGTATCTGGAATAACTCTCTTTGGTATTTGTACTAACAATGATTTGTATCAGTTAACATAATCTCTTTCAATTGTACATTGCTTTTATAAAACTGTGACCAGAATGTGCCGCTTAATTCCTCAAAGTTGTCTCAATATACTTGAATTAATGTTTACTTTAACAGAAAACACTATTCCATATTAACCATAAGAATATAGAATCATAAAAAATGGACAATTTTGACAGGCTATCTATACTCTGTTTTCCATCAACAGAAAGCCTACCCTAAAAGCTGCTAAGTATACTTGGGTTTCTGTGTGTGTGAAATCGTTTACTGAGGTTTC
The DNA here is from genome assembly GCA_031471745.1 of Cryptochiton stelleri. Taxonomy (NCBI): domain Eukaryota; kingdom Metazoa; phylum Mollusca; class Polyplacophora; order Chitonida; family Mopaliidae; genus Cryptochiton; species Cryptochiton stelleri. Next base: position 3,313 of record JAUELC010136098.1, read on the forward strand.
ATTCAGAAACCAGCCGCAAAATATAAACTCACACAAAAGCAATAAAGACATACCTTTTCTCCTTTTAATCCCCGTAAACCCTGACAAAGTAAAGAAATAAATGTCAACGCACAATAAATATCTTCCTTTTTGTGTTAGTTACTTCTAAATTCAGTAAAATAATATTACCATTTGCTTCATATTGCTTGTTTGCTACTTCTAAATTCAGTAAAGAATACCTCTGTTTGCGTGGTTGCTACTTCAAATTTAGTATAAACAATACCTCCCTTTGCTTGCTACTTCTTAATTCAATAAATATAATATATTTTTTGCTTCCTCTAAATTCAGTATACACACTGTCTTACTTTACCTGTGTGCTGATTCTAAATTCAGTATACACAATATCTTTCTTTCCTTGTTTGCTACTTTAAATTATGTAACCATTGTATCTCCCTTAATTCCCTTGGTTACTACTTCTAAAAACAGTATAAACAATATCTCCATTTGTCAATTTGCTACTTCTAAAAACAGTATAAACAATATCTACATTTGTCAATTTTCTACTTCTAAAAACAGTATAAACAATATCTCCATTTGTCAATTTGCTACTTCTAAAAACAGTGCATCATTTTGTTTGTTTGCTTTTTCTAATTTCAGTACACAACTACACATTATCTCCCTTTTCTTCTTTGCTTCTTCTAAATTCAGTATTAACAATAGCTCTTTGATTGTTTGCTTTAACTGAAAGAAGCATAATCAATAATTCCCTCTGTTTGCTTGCTGCTTCTAAATTCAGTGAACACGAATTACAATAAACATGATATCTCCCTTTCCTTGACAGCTATTTTGAAATTAAAAATAATCACAATTGGCACACGCCCAAACAAGAATGAACAATATCTACATAAGGATATTACCTAATTCATTTGTTGATCAAGGATATTTGAAAACTTGTTACAAATGGTATGTAAGCCGTATGAATGCTTTCTAAGTGTCTTAATACATACTTCATCAAACTGTGGATTGTTTTTACAAGACTCTCTTTTCATGAAGATAATTCAATGAAGAAATAGTTCTCTTCAATTTTAATTTGGTTTCAAAATTGACTGTTCCGATTCAAAACATGTTATCCATGTCTCTTACAAATGAGGACATATAGACTCTGTTTGAACCCTGTAGTTCCAGGATTTAGAGTTTAGAATAAAAGAAGTCAAGAGACAACAGGCACCCACAGAACCTACTGGTATGCTGGCGACCACTATCTCCATACCTTTCACCGGGTCTATTTGAGAGCACTTTATCAGGGTATAGATCATTATCAACATCATTAAACCAATCAGAGGTAGCCTTGTGAAGAGATTCAGATAGCCCAATGTAACAGGGAATCTGAGTGGTCAATTAGCTCAAGTTGCCATCAAGTCAGACTTGGTAATTTTAACTGGCACCTCCAGTCTGTATACTGGGAGGTGATACAGCAGGGAGAGGGGGTGAGAACTGATAACAACCACTGCTGTCTAAGCATATCTCCCCTATTCTGATAGCCTCATATCATTGTCTGATATCACAGAGAATGGCTAAATACAGTCTAACATTCATTCTTGATAAATGACCACACTGTTTTACTTCCATGACAATACATAATTAACCTTAATTGAATATGCTCATTCCAGATATTTATAGTGTAACGATTGAAGAACAAAAAACCTATCAAATAAAATTCCTGATACAAGCTACAGGTGAGATAACTAATGACATTGCAGTCTGGTTTATGATTACCGGAAACTGATGGTATCAGGCCAGGGGTATAATTTAATAATTAACCAGTACGGGCTAAATATGATATACCTAATTATTTTACCAACAAGAAAAATATGTGTTTGATTACATAACAGATTTCTTGTTTGAAAAGTAAAAAATTGTCCAAATTTCTCTGCAGATTCTCAATTCTAAGTAAGATATCTTACAGATGGAAGTTTATACATAAGAAACAAACGGTCGGAAAATGAATAATCCAATTATACCCCAAATCTGATGACTCCATAAGCACATCAAAGACTTGTCTAATTTTTTCAGAAATTCTGCCAGTTAGTTTTGAAGATATCTTGCAGACAATATTGCGTAACAGATGTTATAAGTTAACATTTGTAGTCATGTGTAACAAATGTTATATGTAGCTACAGCATTTACAGTTTCCATATTCTATACTAGTAGTCCAGGCTTTTTGTATAGCTGAGAAGGTTTAATCTATCTACCATCTCATTAAACAAAAAAAACTAAAAAATCTGATAAATACTGAGATAAATTTACTTTAAGAAGAACAGACACAAAATATGTCCAGTAAGTGCATCAATCTTATTTAGAAACTATTAAAATGTCTAATTTATTCCCTTCCTAAATGTACTGCATTAAGAGGCAATGATAAATCTTCTGAATAAATGAGGTGGGCATGCTGTGGAGGGTGCCCCAGGGGGTTGCTGGGTACACCATGTTAAGCTGTCAGGCAGATTACAGATTGTCAGAGGCTTACATTAAGCGATAAAAGAAACAAATGGCAGGGAGGTCAGAGGTCATCATATCTGGAGTGAGAGCACTCTTTCCGGTGTCATAACCTTACAGTTTAAATGGTAAAGATGTTCTCTTGTAACGGTAGTTCTAGAATGTTGTAAGTCATATTTTATCAAAACACCCCTCCCACCATTAAATCTGGCATCCTCACAGCATAACAAACACAGCTCATGGTGTGGAGTTAACACACCATTAAAATCACATCATCACACATCATCAGTGCCATGATCCAGAAGAAAAATAATGTCTATATAAAAGCTTCATAGTGTACAGTTAAACTAACGCAAAATATTTTTGTATTTTGTTTAGCTTCCTTAGATGAATGAAACCAATAGCCATGTAAATGATAATAATTCATATAAATTACCTACAAAGTTGATATCCACGAAATATAATGTATGATAACTGTACAATTAATTTACGCTCAAAATGTTACGAAATAAAAACTAAATACAATGTATAGACGTATTTACACTACACAAATTTCTGCAACTCAGATGGTATAATTGGACTATAAGGATCTGAGAATTTGTTGTTAAATATTGTGTGTGGCTTAAACAGACTATACTGTTGATTAAGCACCAAAAATGACCCAGAACCAAATAATCTAAATAATGTTGCCTGACACTCATAAAAATACAAATTTTCAGACAATTTCAGTGTCTTCAATGCTGTTTAGGATTTGTCCAGTTTTTATTCTAAGTATAAGTGTACCAGTATGCCACAGTAATAATATAAAGAATAAAACTATAATCATAATTACAATATCATTTGTTTTAAATCACATGCAGAATACAAGATAAGGTAAATAAAAACATGCAATAGAATTTAATGTTACAAATTGTCAGGCATCATGCTAAATAGAAACGTTTAACTACAAATTCCAAGAAGACAATGTCGTATTTTCTCATCACAAGTAAAGTCTTACGAGAGTATTTTAAAGTTTACCGACAAAGATAATTTGGTGAAGATACTCAGAAATGTATCATAAATGCAGTCAAGAAAAAACAGTTGCAGTTGAGCATTTGATTGACTGAGAAATTAGAAACAAACAGGTGAGATTCAACAGAGACAAAATACACCCGAGGATGTGTAGTCAGAAAGTTAAGGGTCAAAGTTCATAACATACGTCAAGAAAAAGACATTCAACTTCAACTTCTTAACAAAACAGGGACACGCGGATGTTGAAAAGAAATAAACTTACCGGTTTTCCTGGCCATCCGGGCGGACCAATGTCTCCCTAGTGATCAAATAAGCACATGAATGCAGTACGAAAAACAAAATGGCTGACAACATCACCAAGAAATGGAAGCACTTTACATATTTTAATTGTCTGAGTTAATTTACTATAAATTCTTAAAACATTACTTATTATTGATATACTATTGAGGATTAATCTAATTACATGCAAATTGATTTCAAGCCACACGTTTAATTTGCCATGTTAATTTTCAGTTGATGGAATATGAATGATAGCCTATTATGGATGTTAATGACGTATGGTGAGTGAAAGCAATGGGTTAAACTAAAGCTGTTTCATACATTACGGTCAGATTTTTTTTTATCAAATTTGTGTCAATAATCCCACTAATACATCTACTTTGTCACCTTGTGTAAATATTTTGATCTATTACAAATTATAACAAAACTTCTAAAGTATTAAAAATTAAAATCAGTGATGAAATAATGAATCCAAAAGGTGATTGACTTTAAATCAAGAAGTTGTTTAACACTAAAATCTGAATGATAGAAAGCAGCCTGGGCCTATGAGTGAGTCGATGTTAGTTTGAAATAAGAGTGAGCTTTAACACACACACAAAGTGAAGTAGTCTGATAAAATGAAGAAGCATTGATTTAGAGTGAGCAATGTGAAAAACTATTGTTAAGAATGTGCGAGATTTGTGAGCTGTTTAAAGTGAGTTATAAGTATGTGAATTTATTGGGAGTTTGAAATGAAGTACCGGATATCCAGCATGGCCACTCTGTCCCTGAAACACAAGATCACATCCAACTACAGGTTCACTGGACAACTATTTATCATCAAACTATTAAGTTGTTCATTGGGCTTTTACATCGTACTTAAGGTTATTTCACTCATATGACGACGTGCCAGCCCAATGGGTGAAGGCCACCCTTGACACCTCTGGCAACAAACAATGACAAAATTCAGGACAAGCCGAGGATGCAAAATATGGTGCAATAGGACAAAGTGTCTAAATTTACAGTGCAAGTCTCCACAACAGATTGGCTTCTCGCTGCCCCTAAACTCAGAGAGCACTAGGGTACAGGAAGCTCCCTCCAACTAAATGTACCTCTGAAAATACTAAGAGATTCCGTAACATGTAATGATGATTCTCTTTAAGAAGTCTGATAGATTTTTAGTTATCATATTTTGCTCTCCAGAAAAGGCATTTGGCTGAAGACAAAGATAGGCTTGCTTTTCGTATTCATGGGTTGATAAAATATATCGGAATGGTTGAGTATGGTATTCTATAATCAATATGATGACGCTGATGGAGACTCTAACATAGCCATGTCACCACTCGAGATAGTTGCATTATGGAAAATATTGTGTCTGTATGAAAATGATTCTTGTGTGTATTAACTGATTTTATAGATGTTTTAAGTTTGAATGTTCTCTGATGCTGTAATATTACTTGAAAACAAAAATGTGTCTAACTTTATCTGTATCCAAACGTTTTAACACAAAAGCATCACCCACTGTGATTATTGCAGTGTGCCAAAATTCCATATAGTTTGCCTCTCAGTTATTTTATATGGTGCCAGAATTCTAGTAAAATATTGAAGTAACGGTGCCAAGATTCACGTGTGGGATTGTACTGTCAGTTAGAGTAGATATCTAGTGATAAAACAATGAGAGATGATGGCATTCTACTGAGGAGATACACGTCAGAGAATCCCGAGTGCTGACTGTAGTACGGAGAGATGGACAGAAGATAAGGGGAGACTTTCAGCATATACCGCACACTGTGTAACTTAACACACAAATAATCACGGCCCATGTCAGTCACTAAACATATTTTTTTATTTTAACATTCCACCATATTATTGTGTGAAAATCTTTTCTATTTGTAATTTTTAGTGATTACCTATAGTTACACAAAGATTTTGCTAGAAAAAAAAAAGTTTTAGGTTTTGATTTTCTTTTGAGTTCAACAAGTAGACCCCAGTAAAACGGTGTTCACAAACATCTCTGATTAAGCTATGGATAGAAACCTCAACAAGTCATATTAAATACGGGTGTAGGACAAAATGTCTAGGGAACATAAAGTCCTAGGACAAAATATACCAGGACAAAAAGTCCAGCGGATTTTTTTTTTTGTCCTGGTGCTTTTTGTCCTCTGACATTTAGTTCCTTGGACCTTTTTTCCGTAATTTATTAAATCATTAAATTAGCATCTCTTTACCCCTCATCTGTTTACCTCCAGATAATTACCGTCCAATCAGAATGTTATTGACCAGGGGCTGGTTGCTTAAAGTTCTACTACAAAATTAATCAGCTATTAGGTGATGTCACACCATGTTGAAGGTCTATTTTTAATCAACTACTGGGTAATGTCACACTGTGTGGAAGGTCTATCTTTAATCCACGATAAGTGATTTAATCAACTGTATTATTAGGAAACAGAAACTTCCTTGGAGAGCCCTGCCTATCGAAACTATCAAAAATGGCATATATGTTGTTAATCTCTATCCGAGATCATGAAGCAATGATGTTATTGTCAAAGTATACCCCTGATATTTTGCAATAACAAGCAGTTGAATTGTGTATCTTTCTGACATCACAATGAAATGATACACGGTCTTGATATATAATTATTCATCTGTGCAAAACATTGAGACCAATAGTAAAGTTTGAACTGGGACTCTGGTTTTATTATGTCTTGATTTGTGGTGTAACATGTGTTGATGACAGAGAGAACAAGGGGAGACATATCAGTGTACAGAGTTACCTCCGACTCTCTATCCTAAAGAAACAGAACAAGTTGTGAGTTACAGGCTCCCTGTACTACATGGAGAATTAAGCAGAAATATGTTTGTGGTTCAACTAGTCTAACGGGAGACTACTTTAACGGTTGCTCACTTGTACTATAACAAAGGTTTGCTTAAATACTTCTTCACAAGTTAAAACGGCTTAAAATCAAGTCCACTGTTTCCAGGAACAAGTACCTGTCACTTTGAAACGCTGACTGGCTTGGATTAATAAGACATCTAACAGGTCTTTATAATTACACTTACATATCAATGCATAAAATTAATTTATTATTCTTGAAGACTTTCTGGATTTATTTGTCCTTTTATACTGTGCAGCCTTTCTGTGTTTTGTCTGTTACTGGTCAGCTATCATTTGTTGCCCATGTGTGTTTTTAACTGCACTGTTAATAGCCCCGGCCATTCCTACACTAACTATGTATCTAATCACACTATGTTTTTATACTCTCCTCTGTTCCTCAAGAAACTCTATACACCATGATGACTGACAGGGTTTATTACAAGTCATCCTTTAAACAATTTTAACTAAATTCAGGTCAGCCTAGGAATTTAACTTTCAACACACTGTAAATGTCACATTTGGTATTATTTTAAAAATTTATTACACCCATAAAAAAGAAAACTAATTTCCCTACAAAAAACCTTTCACAATTCATTGTTCCTTCTGTCCAAAACAGCTTTTTTTATTTTAAATAAAAAAAACAAGGAACATCAGGAAAGCCTTATTAAATTTCTTCTTAAAATTAGAATAAAATCAAAACACTTTTATAATCTATGTTCTAGCCTAATTAAATACCTGTTCTTTTACAGTGTACATTCACCATTTGTTGCAGGGATTGACTGGTTGTTTGATCATTAGTGTTTAACGTTGTGTCAAAGGGTATTTCACTCATATGACGGCAATGTACTTCCAACGGTGAACACTTACCATGATGTGAAGTGTTATTTAGGAATGCTCTGTTGGAAAAATAATGTTCCTCAACAGCTAACAGCATGAATATAGGCCTACTTCAAAACATACAGCCCATAGCAAGAGGGCCCTATTGCAGGGAGATGATGCACTAGTGTTGAATAATGAGACCTCATGCCATTGCTGATGTGGCAGATATGTGCTGAAGATTCACCATGCAGCAATGAAACAGAATAGTCTGATACAGATCATAAATTGCAGCCCTTTATGCGATAAAACATAAAATTATAAGATAATAAGAAATGAGCTTACCATAGGGCCTCTGTCCCCTTTCTTTCCAGCATCACCAGGTGGGCCTCGTGCTCCTGTAGTTAACGAGGAAAAAAACACAGGTGAGAGAACCGAAAAAATTGAATGTAATGAAAAGTTTAGGTAACTTATTTTGATGCTGTAGTTGAATCAGTAGAAAGAATACTCACCACTTATTTCTTATAACAAACAATACTGTATGTCATTTCAAATATTATCAAATCAATTCTGGCCTCTAAAAACACATTATCATTCTATTAGAAAACTAAATATAACCTACAGCTTTAAAATTTATTCTAAAATTACCACAGGCATAA
>JAUELC010136209.1:0-11405 GCA_031471745.1 Cryptochiton stelleri
AGTGTTGTTGTTGTAGGTGTGTGGCAGTGATTAGCAAACCCCTCAGGAGGTAAACAGCCATTGTGTTTGAAGCTTACTGACATAACGATTCGGACGAATTTGACGTTAATAATTGCCGGACGAAATTATACGTGATATACGGTGGTGACTTTTTGAGAGGTTGACAATAATATAAAAAATTTGCTTCTCCAAAGTAGTTTAAGCAAGCAGCTGAAACTTCGATTATATGTACTTTTATCAAAGGTGTATAATCTAAATATAACCCTTTTTTTTCATTTTATGTAAATTATAGCTCTGTGGGCCAAAAAAGAACATTCAGTTTTCAAAAGTTTTATAAACTACCAAATAATATGTGATTTTATACTTAATCAGGGACACTGAATTATAAGATAGTCTCATTTTTCATTTTCTATTGTTGCCATTATGAAATGGGATACCAAAACGGTAAATGACGCTGTTTTCTACTATCTATAAGCGTGTTTGAGTTATAACAGTTTGAATTAATTATTCTGCCATAAATATTATATATTTATGAGTTAAAGTTGTATGTTAAACTTTTCTACTTACCTCGTATGAGGCTTTATGAACACACCCTGAGTCGAAGCTGTTTTACAGCTTTATTATATTATTGATTTAAGTCAGAATAACACGGCAACTGTGAATAATTATTTCGCCTATATTGTCGTTTCTCTAGGAGTTGTGACATTGGTCAAAAAGGTATTTTGTTCAGCAAGTTATTTGTTTTAAAAACAATAATTGTTAGAATATATTGATGCAATTAATAAACAATTGTATTTAATAATAATTGATAATGTGCAAGATAAACTGATAAATTACTCGCAATCATTCTGAAGTGATCCATGTTTTTAAAGGTTACACACAAACATGGAATGGAATTGACCTTTTGTTAATACAAACTGTGATACCGATACTGTAAGCTTAATGCACCAGAGGAAAACATAGATCAGGCAAACACCCATGGCACGTTTCACTTCATCACATACTGCATGGTGTAATCACACCATTAATGAAGAGCCCATGTGAACTCAGGTGATGTATTAACAGTTATTAAACAGTAAATAAGAACTCAACCAGTCATGGCGAGATGGCCATTTCAGTGATTAGGCAGACACTGAGAGGCTTATTAACACCTGTCTACATACAAAGGAAAATCGTAAACACGCCTACTTTCTCACTCAAGCAGCCAATGAGAGGCTAATGACTTTAGACTGAGTGACACATGAGTGGTGGATGATAAGAGATGTTCAGTTACTGACACATGGATTTGATCAGAGAAACACTGAATACTAACAGTGAAGCCACAGAGACTCTTCCAGGATGTCTGCTTTTATCAATCTGAGCCTCTGCATAGATTCTGTATAAATTCATATCTTTTAACAATAGATTATTAAATGGCAGCCTCCAGTATTTATCAAACTGATAGAGCTAATTCTGTTGTATAAGCAGCTAAAGTGATGGAGACAACAGATCAGAGTTTCTACATACCCCTTCAATACGAACAGTTCTGAGAGGAAACTGGTAAGCAAACTTTCATAGTCAACAGTACATTTTTTTTGGAAGAGTATCATGGCATATATATATATATTTTTACAAGTTATGACATTCATTTATTGTATTTATAAATTAGCATTTGGTTGAAATTTTAAAAATAAGAGAAAGTTTTAAGAGACCACAATGACCCCAAAAGTGAAAAGGGTTTTTTGGTTTTTAATATGCATAAAATCACTTTTCATAGAAGCGTTGCAGAATTTGAACACACACATTCTATTTTTATTTAACTGCAGATATGACAGTTGTTTTTATTTTCTGAAAGTGAATGCTTTGTACCATTGTAGAAAATATACACAGGGAATATAATCTTTTTAATTAGCAGATTGCAAGTTGTTTTACGCTATACTCAAGAATATTTCACTTATATGACAACTGAGTACTCCAACAGTAAAAACCGACACAACCATAACAAGAGCTCAAATGAGTCGCAATATACGCTCGGATAAAAAAATAAGGTTGTGATCATTAGTTTTCTGAATTCATGTCAATTTGATTGATTGTTTGTAAAGGTAACCACTTGTGAGCAGACTTACACCAATCTCAATCCTATGCGACATCTTGTCACATGGGAAATTCCTATCAAGTTCGGTGACATGTTTACTAATAGTCAGTAGAGTATGATAAGCGATTTTGAAGTTAACGTTCAGAAGTAGCTGGAAACCACATTTTCCACCATATAGCGCCACTTGTAGGCTTACATACGCAAAGCTCAATTCCATAACACATCTTGCTACATTGAAAATTTGTACCAATCTTATTTAGAACCTGATGAGTAGTTTTCAAGTTAACTGATGAAAACAAAGTTTATTCTAAATCTTAGACACAAGGTGGTGCCACCAGTAGGCGTACACACACCAAACTCAATCCCATGCGACATCTTGCCACATTGGATAGCCCCATACGATATTACATGCCGTCAAACGACGGACGTATAACAAAATATGAAGTTTTATCCTCTGTTGGACAAATTACTATTCCTCCGGTGGTGCTGGCAGCATGAATTCTCTTAATTCACTGGTAACATTAAATTTACTCTGTGTATTTACTTAAAGTGGCTATGCCTTTTTAATACCAAGCATTGAAAAGCTGACATTTGATATACCAAACCAACAAGAAAATCACCTGAAGGTAAGGGACAATGAAAGAGAAAAAATTTAGGTAGAACGGAAGTCAGTAACAACATAATAATCTATTAAGTATAATTAAAATTAACAATAGCTTTTCTACTCATTAATAGGAATGTTCATGTCAATAAAAAACAATTAGGTAAAAGCCTAACATCATGTCTTTTGGTGTGCTGCATTTATGTCAAACATCTTTAAATTCTAACAGGACAAATTAGAAGTCACAATGGATGGAGGGAACATAACAGGAAATTCACAGATTATTTTCACTGTTGAACATGAAAGAAATAGTGGGGAAATTGCTGCAGCAGGTTTGTTTTTATTGTTAATTCTCGTGCTGGCATTGTGTGGCAATATCCTTGTGGTTGGTGGAGTCTGTTTCTTCCACATTCTAAGGCAGGACATTTCCAATAAATTCATCCTCAACTTAGCCATGACAGATCTGCTCAACGCTTCAATTGTAATGTTATCGGCTTTTGTAAGTTTGGTCAACGATTCCTGGCCATTCGGAACTTTTCTCTGTGATTTTGTATGTGCTGCTAACTACTGTTTTATTATAGTGTCCATGTTGACTCTATGTTTTATCAGTATAGAACGTTACGAGGCTGTGATTCACCCCCTGTATTACCACCAACGAATCACAAATAAACGGATCTATGTCATGATAGCTTACACATGGATTCAGGGAATTATGTTTGCCTTGGTGCCAGCAGCATATGCCTGGGTGGATTTTGATTACTGGGAGGTTATTTGTGCTATAGAGTGGCACAGCGATCGAAGGGCTCTTTATTATGTGATTGCCGCATTTACAATGTGTTTTCTTATACCCAGTCTAATTTTAGTGGGATGTTACTATTTCATGTTGGCGGCTGCCAGAAAGTGTTCAATTGGCTGTATTGACCCAAATAAGAACAGACAAGATACACGGACAGTACGAATTCCAAGAAGGGCATCCGCTAAAACTATTCGCAGTTTGATTTTTGTTGTTGTTGCATATTTTATCTGTATGACACCATTTTGTGTGACAAAGTTAATCAAGGTGTTATTTCCTCGCCCAGACTTTGTTCCTGGATACATCAATCTGGCGGCCTCCTTGTTCGGATACATGTCCAGTGCTGTCAATCCACTTATATATGGCTTTTTCCGCCGAGACTTTCGAGCTGTGTATATCAGAATACTAAAACATCTCCACATTTTCTCCACGAGTAGGTTAAACCAGGAAACAATACCTTTACCATCTATACACACACCACTAGATCGTGGACAAAGTAGTAGAGAGAGCATTTCTAACTCATGTGGACAATCTACCAATTAAGGCACTCTGTAATTGTAAGTTTTATTTGGAAATGTTGAGTGAAATATTGACCATTTAGGAACAACGATCACATATGAGTGTCCCAAAATCAAAACAGGTGCTTTTTTAAATTGTAAATAGTTTTTTTTATTATACTGGTGTTTACAAAAGAATTAAAAAAAACAGAGCCTTTAAAGTATTGTTATCATAGTGTGTTTATTGTAAAATCTATTTTTACTTTATATTCCATAAATGCAAATCAAAAAAGTCATTAAAAAAACATCAAATGTGAATGGTATATACATGTTAATTATGAATGTTCAAATTAAATATCTTTGTATTATAAAATGACATGGATAATATATCATGTCAACATATAGACCTAATAAATACTGATTTATTGAAATCTTTCAGAGTTCATTGTCAGACATTTCAATGACTGGTTACTTGCTGTGGAAGCACATGTGAGACACTGTCCTGGGGCAACTACATCACTGCACAAGATTAGAATTTTGCGAGATAGGTAGTCCACCAAAAACAACACCTTGATTAAGGTTAAATCAAATCTGTGAACATCCATCATAAATCTACTCTGTTTCAATTGGTCAAGGTGGATTCCAACACTAAATCTTAGTGACAATCTATCAAAATTCAGCAATAAATTTTAGTGACAATCTATCAAAATTCAGCAATAAATCTTTGTGACAATCTATCAAAATTCAGCAATAAATCTTTGTGACAATTCATCAAAACTGAACAGTAAATCTAAGTGACAATCCATCGAACTAAAAAGTAAATCTTAGCGACAATCCTTTAACCATTAAAAAAAATATCTTTGTGACAATCCATCAAAAATCAACACTAAATCTTAGTGACAATCCATCAAAATTCAACACTAAATCTTAGTGAAAATCTGTCAAAACTCAACAATTAATCTTAGTGACAATCCATCAAAACTCAGCAATAAATCTTAGTCACAATCCATCAAAACTCCAAACTAAATCTTAGTGACAATCTATCAAAACTCAACAGTAAATCTAAGTGAAAATCCATCAAAACTCAGCAATAAATCTTAGTGACAATCCATCAAAACTCAACACTAAATCTTAGTAACAATCAAAACTCAATACTAAATCTTAGTGACAATCCATCAAAATTTAACACTAAATCTTTGTGACAATCCATGAAACTCAACAGTAAATCTAACTGACAATTCATCAAACTAAAAATTAAATCTTAGTGACAATCTATCAAAACTCAACACTAAATCTTAGTGACTGACAATCCATCAACACTCAACAACAAATCTTTGTGACAATTCATCAAAACTCAGCAGTAAATCTTAGTGACAATCCATCAAAACTCAACAGTAAATCTTAGTGATAATTCATCAAAACTGAACACTAAATCTTAGTAACAATCGATCAAAACTCAACATTTTAGCAAAATTGATATAGAACAAGGCAGAAATAACCCACTGACTGTGATTATGACCAGCAGGCTTACTGCAGCCATTATGCATCGTCTTCCACATACGACTCGTCTACTTTTAAACATTGACCCGATTCAGCAATTGATCGATTTCAGTGTTTGTGGCGTCTTGTTTTGTCCTGTGGTTGTCTTGTACCTTGTCATTGTTTGTTGCCAGTGGCGTCAGGGTTGTTTCCTTCACACATTGGCCTAGCATGCCATCATATAAGTGAAATAACCTTTAGTATGACGTAAAACCCCGATCAAATAAACAAACAAACCAATGGGTGAAGGTATCCACCCTTGACATCACTGGTAACAACAAGTACAAGTTGAAGAACATATCAAAATGGTTTGCATAGTATGATGTTTCTTTGATGTAATTGTTTTCTATTAAATATTCAGACTGGATCGAAGCAACGGAACTAATGACGACCGGATAAGGAGATTTCCTTGACAACAGACTAACAAATCTCTAAGTATGTTGGGACAGAAATTCAACTCGTGAACCAGTAAATGGAATTAATCTGAGAACTCAATACTGAAATCTAAAGACATATTAATGTGCTTATAGCAACAGTTCTGTAAATGTCAGAACCATTCAATTCAATAATGCAGCATGATCATTAATTATCTAAACCTTTAATAATGTATAAATACAGGAAATCATGAGCAGCATACAGCACACGAACTGCACACAAACAGCAAAACCTGTTTAAAAGAACAATTGCAGGAGAGTAATGGAATAAATCAATTTGACTATTGCACACTTTATCACTCTGGAGTTGGACCCTTGTTCATCGACTCAATTATTTCTGTTTCCCGCCATGGCTGAAATATCTTTTCAGATTAAACACTTGTTGGAAAAAAAATTGAAATGAGAAGGGTAAATTAAAACTTGGAATTCAAAAGCAACAAAAATATACAGGGAAACATTGTGTGTCTGTTTGTTCAATAAGTGATCTCAATACATGAAGCCATAAAAACTTATCTCCCATTTCCAAGGCTAACGTAGAATAAAACCGGAATGGTAAACTTCAAACTAAAGACAAATATTGGCAAAATTGTAGACAAAAGTGAAACATGTATGTTTGTCTGTCTGGCCAATAAGTGACCTTTAAGGATAAATATATAAACATGATGTTAAACACCACACTCCCTCTCCCACAAAAATCTTGTGAAATCATAAATTTTATCAATTCGGCTCTGTGCCAATCCATCTGAATTTTGTACTGCAACATCATCTGGAGCCTGTGCAATAGAATACATTTTTCATGATGACAAAGTATTTAGCACAAATTATCACCTGGAAGAGTTCTATTATCAATACAACGTTGAAGTTATGTAAATGTGTTTCTCACACTACTACAACCCCCATATTTCCACTTGCGAGCAGGGGGATAATATGTGATATTTGATTGGTCAATACAGGTTATACAGACAACTTTCCGACATGACCTAAATATAGTCTTACCTTATCTGCTATACAGTTCTCAAGCTCATTGCATAGCAATATCCATAAATGGAATGTTGTCATTCGTCTGCTAGTTAATTTTTTTCATTCAAGGTTTACTGTTTGTGTTCCACGTATTGGGCCATCAGTTTACTCACCTTTACTTCCTGATGTTGATTAACGTTTCATCTAGTTATTCATCTAGTCTGTACTTTTGTCTTCTCTGCACTCATCTTAGGGATTGTTTCCCTAAGATCACCTTTAAAAACATTGCATTTCTGCTAAAAAAAAAAGTCTTTATGCCGCGATTCTAGTACCTTTTGAATGCAATCAGTCTAACAAACAAACCGCCGTTAAACAACACGTCTGCGCCGTATACCTGCATAGTGATACAGCGGGCTGTTTGTCGGTGTGGATGTTATGCTGCATTTTTGTTAGCAACGGGTAATACGCGAGTTAGAAATAGTACCCTGAAATACTGTGAAATCTTAAAAGAAATTGTACATAAAACATACCTGTTATCATTATTTTATGCTGATAATCGACTTAGCAACCTGAACATAATTCTGAATTTCCTTTCAGATACACAAGGAACTGTATGTGAAGACGTTGTCTGACATGTCCTGCTCACACTGCGTGATACACACATCTCGGGAAATGCTTCCAGTTACATGTTTTGTTTTATACTATTATCGCTAATCCTGATTTTAATACTGGGTTTAGCGCTACAGGGTTCTATCCAAAGAAGCCACCGGGATTTACACATTTTATTATGCATGAATTGTTTTGTCTGTGTTAGAAATGCAATTCTTGAAAAAGCAATTTTTCATACGAAAAGTAGAAAAACTCTTTCCATAATCTAAATCATCTTTCTTTACATGTACACTCGATACATGTAAGCTTTATTTTTGTTTATCAGAACCAAGCTATTCATTTCCATCTATATAATAAGCCAGGGCAGATTTTAAAACAGCTCAATTAAAATTATCCAATGAAATTTTCCATGTGTGAGTAATTAGAGAATAATAACACCATTTGTTTTTTTCTTTCAGAGAAGCAACAGAAAATAGAAATCAGGTCAAGTGTGATAATTTTGTTTGGTAAAGGTTTTTAATTCTACATCTGGGTGCTAAAAGGCTTTAAATGACGTGTATCGAGTATTGGGGATTTCTTTTAAATACTGTGTGAATTTTCTACATTTGAGATCTTGTTTATGCTTTGTATATTAATAGTTATTGCTGTTATTTAATAACAGAGGCCTACAATACTGTTTACACAAGACACAAACAGTTAAATGACCGGCAACTACATAAATTATAATAAAAAAAATGTGTGCTTTCTATTTAAAGTAAGATGACGTATATTTGTTTTTATTCTAGTATCAGTTTATGTATGGTACATGTTACAAACAATGCCATGAAATAATTAAAACGCACATTGTTTTAACCAGATACGGTGCCCGATTACATCAACTGTAAAACTTGAGGATTCCTAGTCATTGTAAGCAGTATTGACACTTCAAAAATAATTATTCGTTTTGACTTTCGCTTAAAAAAATAGACTTATTGATGTTTTGGAACAACTTCATTGTATGATATTTTGTATTTTTTTCTCATGTTTATGTTAACGTCTTGTGAATTTTGTAATTTTCTATTAGTATCATGCAAGGAAGGCTTATAAATGTAAAACAACGACTTTTGGGCTGATTATATTTTCAGCTAAAACCTGACATATTGTAGGATGTATACGTTGCATGCTGGAGATTATTTGTCAAAATCTAATTGTCACCATGAAATGAAAATAAAGATTGATCTATACAAAGCCATTAATTGATTAATGAGGAGTGATTTTGATCAACATAAAGTTTGATTGTCAAGTAATCAGAGACGTCATAGTGAACAGCTGGAGAGGTATGTTTGGTAACTGTTTCGGGAGATAATGATCTACTTCTACCTGTTGCATGATTATTGTAGTCACGTTTTGGACTCAGACTATGAGTGCGCTGTCGTCTCGACATCACCATATATCCAGATGGAATTAACTTTGAATCATGGTCAGGGTAATTCGGAGTGTCCATTTGAGAAAAAAAACTTTTTATCTGAAAATTTGATAAAGTCTCTAAGTCTTGAATGATTTTCTGAACATGCGTCTGAATGTCACCAAGAGTAACACAGTGGGAGTATGAAGTTTCATCATGTCGTCGATTGTGTACTTCTGATGAACGTTGTTGAATAAACTTAGTAACCTCTGGTACCAGTTCTGAGAATTGTTCACCCAATGGAACATGACCTCTCTTTACTGGCTTAAGAGATAAAATGAAACATATAAATATATAAAATAAGTTACATTTGAATGGCTTTAGTATGCAATCAATTGTTATGCAAAACAAAATAACTGTAATTAATAAAATATGAAGAATGTGCACGTTTATCAATCTTATCAAGAGCCTTAGGTGTGGAACTTTCCATAGCAGATGAATCACTGGAGTCTGAAAGAGACGAATGCGCTATCCGGAACCGATATCCATAATATGTCCAATAATACTTAGATACGTGTTTAACACACTGTTACATACTATTCCCATCTGATTTCACAATTTTTTAAAACTATTTACGTAAATGGGATAATTTTCTCAAACTAATATTCCCTTCATTATCAAAATCTTTAGTATTAATTTCTAATCTCTTTGATGAATCGTTCTTGACTTTAAGACATTTTAATGAATTTTAAAATATATGCTCCCCTATATTTGCTGCCTACTTAGCGACTTATAATTTTATTATGCATATAAAAATAATTTAAGCTGCTTTACTTAAACGAAACGTAAAACTTGCAAAGATAAATAAATGCAACTTTATGAAATATAGAGAGAAAATGAAATGCAAAAATTATATTTTTTTTAATGTTTGGAGCCTCATATAATTGGCAACATTAACAGGAAGTAGAATATATATGTCGCGTGTTATAGTGCAAATTATAAAATAAATAGACCTAGCTTGATCAAGTGTGAAAAAATAATTTTCATAATAATAAAGACAATAAAACATCAAGTGATCGAAATACTATAAATTTTGGTTGTTTATATTTACATCATTGGATCCAGAATTTTATGGCAAGTACAAATAACTAATTTGTTTTTAAAATAAAAGTTATAGTTCTGATGTAATTTTCAATCAAATTTACAAAATGCGCCTTTTTCAACGGTCACACTGAATTTTACATGGAATATCCCGTTTATTAGTTTTAGAATTTAAGAGATTTGTTTATTTGATTGGTGTTTTACGCCATACTTAAGGTTATTTCACTCACATGACGGCATGCCAGCCCAATGGGTGAAGGAAACCAAAACTAACGCCACTTGCAACAAACAGCGACAAGATACAAGACAATCACAGGACGCCACAACAGCTTCTTGTTGCCCTTTAGCTCTGAGAGCACCAAGGCAATACGAAACTCCCCCAAACCGCCGGTATGACGGTATATAATCCATTATGGCAGCATAATTATGCAACAGATCAAAAGTGCTATTCAATAAAGCAAACACTATGATACATTAACTTTACAAATTTCGCGAAAAATGGGGAGAAGAGGAAAAAAATAACAATCATTCTGATTTCGATAGATTTCTAAGAAACTTGGAAACATGGGTTGAAAAAATGTAAATTTCCAGGAAAGGCTTCTCATTTCCCAAAAAATTTCACGCTAGCATGTAAATACGGTCGGAATATGAACCATGTGAAACACGTATTTGATTCAATATCATTTCCTTATTTATAATATGAATGTTAGATCCTTTATATTTATTACAAATGGTTCCCACAATTTTTTGATACCTGCATGCTCTCTTCTCTAATTCATAATTTAAAAAAAAATAGCAAAGAAAAACATAAAAAAAAATATTTTTAACCTGGGGGACGTAGCCATCTAGAAGCGTCCCTCTAGTGGTTTGCGTGAACCTCAAACACGCACATTATTATTGTAAGTTCACCATTCGGTTGAATATAAAATCAAACATCAGAAAGTATGACTCAAACGAAGTGATGCCTTAAGTCAGAGCTTAAAAAAAAAATCAAAATTAAATCTTACATTAAAATTAAAAAACTATAACACTACTTTAAGAAAACATCATTGTATGTTATTTGTTAAATGTTACTAGTTGCTAATAATGACATCCATATGAAATGTTTTTGTGAAAAAACAATTCCACAAATTCAAGAAATGCAATTATTTGATACCAAATGCCGCGTTAGATCATTGTCTTTTATAGTAAAGCTATACGCAGTGGAAAAAACCTGAGATGTGAATAGGCCTCTACCTAGCTGGTTGTCTTCGTGTGGGCAAATGGTGTTAACGCTTGTCGGACAGCCAAACACATTTTCAAGAACAGTGCTGTACGTTATCGGTATTTATTGCATTAAAGGACTGATGATATAATATCTTACAAATATGTTGAAATAAATCACAAGTGAACATCTGAAAGGATGCCTTTTAG
>JAUELC010136320.1:0-18050 GCA_031471745.1 Cryptochiton stelleri
AGTGAGTCTGAGCAGAGAGACTGTCCTGAATGTGTGGAAACGTTCATTAACTTGTTAGAGGATTATTGGTATTTCAAAAGTAGGATAGACTTGTTATGCGACATCGTTTGTGTCTCCATAACATTAACTATTATTCAATAAGAATTCACGAAAGGCCTTAATTATAATGCTGTCGGTGTAACAACCGATATACTATTTTTGAAGCATTTTTATGGAGATTTACCTCCATGATCTGATTTAGTATAATTGCTAGTACATGCATAGAGACTTCTAAAGACCCCTTTTTCCCACGACACACCACTGGCGACATCTGCTTGCCTTATAGTATTACAGGTTCGTCTGAGGTGACTTAACTGCAGTTAAATGTATTGATGTCGCCCCGGGGGTTTCTCGGAAGAACGTCACCTATGTATTGCCCTACATAAGATGTGTTGTGGTAGCTAGCTCTTGAAATTATTGCACGATTACCCGGTGTTTGAATTGCCTTCATCTTAGCAAACAGTGGCTGAAATATTATAAGAGATATTATATACTAGAATTAGTGTAGAATCTGGAATGGAACAGCTATTTACTTTTGACCAGAGCACGAAAACTAAAATATCGAAGCACTTGTATATTAGTAACGACTATGAAGAAGAATTTAAAAAAAAGTTAACCAAAATTAACAACATTTAGAATTAAAAGGGTATACAAGGGGTATAACCCCCCCCCCTTAGTATCCATACGAACATTGTGTCCTCCCTCCTTAGTATTCATATACGAACATTGTGTATGTTGACATTCCTAGAAAGTTCGTCACACGTGCAATTCTAAAAAGAGTACAAAAGTTTGATTCATTCTCGCCGATACATTTTGAGTGCAATTTATATAGTCGCCATTTTACTTCCTATAGTAGGATGCATGTATCACGTTTGATTGGCATCTATCAGTAGAACTTCACAAGGAACGAACACAATGTTCACACACGACGCTGTGTTTTAAGTTCCGCCTTACTATTTTAGATACTGTTGAGTTGGTCTGATAGACTAACCCATACAATAATAAATTGTGTCAAACAATTGAAATCGTGTATTTATAAATATATGTTTTTTTTATAAAAAAAAACAAACCCGAGAGACAAAATTGCTTGCCGGCACCGAGATTCGAACCATTTATATATATAATATATATGTTTATTTTCCTGGAAAAACACACATAATTTGTGGCTTTCATGTACAAGAGCTTGTGTGTATTAATTTAAAAATAACAGTTGTTAAAGAAATGCATAAGTGTTGTGTTTTAACATTACAGTAACATCTCCGCGTGCTTCTATAAAATGATGTTGTAGATCATTATGTAATAAAGAGCCACGTGTCAGTTGGCGAATTTGACACACGGTCCGCATTGTGCTCTCCACGGCTACTCTCCAGGCATTCGGGGATTTACGGATTATGAAATACACTATTATTACCCAGCATGTTGTATGGGTAATAAACAACATGATTGCCAGCGAGCTTTATTGAATAGATTATCGTTACTGAACTGAACTTTATTACACTCAGCTCACAATTGCGAGATATGAGGTTACACACATTAATACATGATATAAATGGTGGTACAGCATGTGGTTTTACACAAGAGTAAAATAGTCTAGAATGGACTTAATGAATTTACACATTTTCAACATTTGAGTGTCAGCAAATTTAACTAAATTTGTATTACATATATAATATTTAGCAATAAAGCCATTTCTATTACTGAAGAAATGACATTGCAATAGATAATGAAATTCGTCAGCGGTGGCATTCATGTTACATAATTTACACTGACCGACATACAATTATAATTGTTTATGGATCATCATTATATAATATTCACAACGTGCATTCCAAAAAAGCTTGGCAGGGTAAATTATGATTGTCCGTGGCGTATTGGAAAAGAACGCCGCCATGTTGAATATTATCAGAAGTAAAATAACTAGAAGTACGCCCATTTACTCCAGCCCAACAGCGCTGAAACAATTCTCAGCTAGCTTTTAAGAGTAGCGTCTCTAGTGCACAGCTATGAAGTTTGAAATTTGTCCCTCGCATGTTTGGATCATGGGGGACATCTTGTTTAACCATTTATATTTACATATACGATTTCTTATTGACATATGATTTTTTTCAGTTTGTTCATGCAGTTTACATATACAAATAAAGCCTTAAATTGTAAGCCCGTGATCTGTTTTTAACTTAATGGTTTAATAAGGAGGTTTAACGTATGAGTTTATTTACCATGATCCGCCTGTTTTGTTTTCTTCTGAAATTCACAATGCGCGGAATGGATAAATGTGAGATCAATTGAGCAGCTTACGTAACACGAAACGTTAAAAGACTTGCCAGCTTAAATACCGTTGAACTGGTTCAATGTACGTTGCACGGTTCTGGTTAATAAACTTCAGATATTATATATGATGTGTGGAGATATTTGCTGGCCACAATACTGCTATGTCTCTTATGACTCGGCAATACAAGTTTATTACGGATCCTGTTTCAGTTTCATAGCACTCACTAAACAGTACAGAAATGGAACTTATCTTTACTTCTGGCCTTCAACCGTCAACCGCTTATTTAAATAAACATTGAGCCCTATAAACCTGACACTTCACAATAAATAGCTTTGAATGGGCCTTTATTGGAGTGACTGCTTGGATATGAAAACGTATTTAAATAACCGGTAGACGTTCATTCATTTTGGATTAATTGCCATATTAATTATCTGAAGATTCAGTTTGATTAATTGGCCACCATCGGAGACAAAGCAGAGAACAATTGTTTTTCTTTCAGATGGTTCATTGAGACTTCAGCCACTTCTTTATGGGGGACAGTTGTTTCCCTTTGTAACGCCTCTAACAATAAGGGCTGTCTCAAGTGGCGCCTCTATAACCGCGAATATATTCTCTCAAAAGTGTCCTTATGGCGTTTTTCCCACAATCATAAACTAGTTTTCTGTCATTCTCGAGTTAACTTAAGTCATAAATTAATCTAAAAACAATGGATAAAGCAAGGAAACTCAAACAAAGTGAAGTTATTTATTCCGTGTGCTACATCGCGGAAACCCAACAGTCATTGCGCAACATGTAGTTCATAAATACACACGACCTAGTTATACGGGATGTTATTCTGGTTAAAGCCTTAAGGACGGTCTCATATTTATCAAAATCACTCAGAAGGATTCTTAAAAATTCTTTTTTAAAATTCTTAGAATGTAATATCCTCTGATAACACTTCGTGTGTTTCAGTTTGAATTGTGATGAACAAGATGTTTATTTGTATTTCTTTTCGGATCTGACGTTTCTATTCAGCAGTTACCTTTTTGATATTATATTACGTTGTTTTTTTTTTCGTTTGCTATTTCATATCAAACTTTCCTAATTTCTATGAATCAAGTTCTATATTGTGTGATAATTATATTGTCATTTTACCATAGTCGTGTTTCGCTGCTGTATCATTTTAACCATTCATACTTCATTTATTCAGTTTTTAATTTTTCTCTTATTTTTTACCTGTAAATTGTGTAAATAGTCTAGTCATTTCTGACATCAACTGTATTGTTATTCATTTCATGTAATTGTTATCCTGCTTGTAAGTGGACCGTTTATGTCTGTAAGCTACGAATTTAGTAAATAAATAAATAAATAAATGTCAAACGCTCTGCTTTTAGTCCTCTGGTGAAAAAAAGCGTTTTAATTCAGGATGATGGTTACAATATTACTGTACATAACATTATGAACGGATGTATGAATGGTTCAACAAGACCCATACTGGTCTTCAATTTCTTAATTTGATAAATATCTTTTCCTCAATTGTCTAAGGCATTAATTAAGACACGATAAATGGTTCATTATTTGATGATACTTTAAAGAAAGAAATATCGATCGAGGAGTGGGCGAGATTATATTAATTCTTAATGTCCTTTGTTGTTGTTGTAAGACGATTAATATGGATTATCCCCAACGAGGGCATTAATCCGAACAAACAAAATACCAAACACACACCATAACGTCAGAATTCTATTGGTGTCAAAATTAATATCCTCACGGGGAGCCAACGTAAAACATACTGGGGTCGCGACATGGGCTCGTTGAGAACAATACACGAAATACACGCACTTCAGGGATGAAAGTAATTTAGGCAAATTTTTAATTTACTCGAAGAGAACTAAATGTCTGGTAAGCTATACTATACGCATAGAGTAAGATTTGCACCGCAATTTCTGCTCATACCACCGCTTCTCGATCGAATTGGCCATTGAGCTAGTCTTTCTATACCAAACTAATGGTTCCAGATCTATAACGAACACATTTATCATATTTACCTACTAAACAATACTCGAATCTCAGAGGGAAAGGTGTATATAACATGTATATAAAGGTGTATATAACATCTAAAACATACATCAATAGATTTAAAGTTCTTTTTCGCTCGAAAAGCCTAACACAACAGAACGACAACTTCAAATAGATGCATTCCACGAATATATATCTTCTTTGTGAACGATGGAATGATTGCTTTTATAACTAATGATCATCTAATAACATAAATTTACCTACATGTTAAATAACACATACGATATATGGATTCCAACTTCGAGTTTATTTTCGAATCAACGTTTCAATGTCTATTCTGACACCAGAAACGCTATCTCATATGCTCATATCCTTGAAAACGATATCGGAATAGATATTGAAACGTTGCGTTGAAAATAAACTTGAAGTTTGAATTCATATATCGTGTTTCTTTCTTAGTAACAGACCGTCTAAATGCCGTTGAAAGAGGTCACTTGCATGTTGTTTGTAAGGCTTATAAAAGATATCATAATATTATATCAAGCTAATCTCGTGCTGGTATCCCCTAACCATTCATTTCAATTCGTTAAGTACAACAAATACCACAAATTGTGGTTAGCCTATGCCTATATAGTTAGACTTTCCACACAGAGGTTTCTATCGCTGTCAAAACTCGTGGGCTGACTAAATAAAACCGCTATTTGATCAGAGCCAGTATACAAATGAAAACGTTTAGAAATACGTGTGCCGAATACAACAATACGTCATATTTTATGGTTCTATTAGTGTGGCTATTTGCTGTTGGAGTGCATCACCGTCATATAAGTGAAATGTATGTAAAAACGCGTTTAAATCAATCAATCAATCAATCAATCAACCAACCAACCAACCAGCAAACCAATCAATTAAGGGAGCAATCAATCAACCAATCAATCAATCAATCAATCAATCGTGTAACCATCGATCCTTAAACTCATACTTAAAGAAGAGCAATTGAATGTCATTTACATATAATATAGAAGATTTATATTTTATTAGACGGATAAAGCGCTCAAGCATTATAAAATTCAAGTGACTTTAATACACCAAAGAGTAAAAATCAATTTTGAACCAATATTTAGGGTTATTACTCAAACCATGATCATAAGTCATATCATATCTTTTTTTTTTTAATTGTTGGAAATATAATTTAAACAATTTTCACACGGTTGTCTACCCTTGTCTATGTCACCGTGGTTGATCTCTGAACGAATCAAGTACGTGTTGTTTTACCATATATAAGAAATGGGAATATGATATAAATCAATCAGCAGTTTAACACCTTTAACTACTGTTATTTTAACTCTGTTATGGTTTGTAATTTCCTTCCTTGAGACTTTTACTTAGTGACACGACAGCAAGTCTTAACAAAATCATTTCATCTGCTCGAGGAACAGTCTTGTCATATAATGCATAGTTGACGTTATCATGTATGATGAACGAAAATGTGAACTTATTTTGGATTAAACGATATGATATATTTATGTTTGACTGCTTCCATCGGCAATATTTAAGGGCCAAATTCTCATATAATATATTTTCATTTCTAAATTATTGGAAATTTGACTTCCCACGGTTGTCTACCCTTGTCTATGTCACACTGACTGATCTTTGAACGTTTTGTTTTAACATATAATATATATGGGTATATTATATAAAATCGATCAGCAGTTAACTACTGTTGTTTTAACTCTGTTTTTCTATGAGGTTTCATTCCTTGAGACTTTCACTTATTCCCACGACAATCTGGTAATATTATCGTTGTTGACTTTATCATGTTTAATGAACGAAAATGTGAATTTAGTTCTGATTAAACGACAACAAAGTTAATGTTTGAGTTCTATATGTGATGTTTAAGAGGAAAAACGTCATATAATATCTTTTTTATCTCAATTATTGGAAAGATAGTTTAAATATTTTTTTTCCCACGGTTGTCTACCCTTGTCTATTTCGCTGTGATTGAACTCTGAACGAATCAAGTGCGTGTTGTTTTAACATATATAAGATATGGGAATATTATATAAAATCAATCAGCAGTTTAACACCTTTAACTACTGTTGTTTTAACTCTGTTTTTGTTTGTGACTTCATTCCTTGAGACTGTCACTTATTCCCACGATAATCTTGTAATATTCTCGTAGTTGACTTTATAATGTACCGATGAACAAAATATGAATTTATTTTAGATTAAAGAATATGATATATTTATGTTTGAGTGCTTCCATCGGCGATGTTTAAAGGCCAAACCTTCATATAATATATGTTTATTTTTTAAATTATTGGAAATTTGACTTAATCGATTTATTCCCACGGTTGTCTATCCTTATCTACGTCACACTGACTGATCTCTGAACGAATCAAGTACGTGTTGTTTTAACATATATAAGATAGGGGAATATTATATAAAACCAATCAGCAGTTTAACACCTTTAACTACTATTGTTTGAACTCAGTTTTTGTTTGTGGTTTCATTCTTTGAGACTTTTACTTATTCCCACGACAGCTGTAAAGTCTTAATACAAACATTACACCTGTCCAAGGAACAGTTAAATACGCAATGAGGTTTATGAAAGATGAAATACATTCACGTCTTTACCGTTCGTAATAATAAGGAACTAGGTTGAGATATATTGAGATATATTACGGGAATATATTAGTCATATTTTCCGAACAAACAATAATGCAAAAAAGTGAATCTGACGTTATTAGGGATTAAAGGTATAATTACGCGTTTTGCAAGAGTTTTGTTAATGTTTGTTTAAACATTGAATGTTTAAATTGATCCAATTTTAATTTCCTAATTGTCTTTACTCAATTTAAATTCATAGGATAGCCGTGGAATTAGAAATGCTTGGACCAGCGTGTCAGTATTAAAGCCTGTTAACGTGTTTCATTCTCTGTCTAGACTGTCGTGGTGTCAACCGCATGATAAACGAGGCGTGTGTCAATTGATTCGTGGGGTGTTTCGATTGGCTAGCAGCTCGCGTGGGAACCACAGCAATTAACCTATCAGGAGTCAGAGCGGAATGCTACGAATGAGTACACCGTAACACCTCTGACCTTGCGAGAGATAACAACAACACGGAATAAGACACCTAATATTTGCATTGTCACACAAAATACACTGACATGCTGATATACGATAAACAAGAGTAATACAAACATTGACATTTGATTAAAACAGGGTTGAGAACTAAAGCAATAGTTTATAAAGACAGAAAGAATAACAAAACCAGCCCATATTCAAAACATAGAATATTGCTTCCTGAATAACCACGCATACTTCTGTCTCTACATTTATAAAATACATATAATTAAATTACAAACAAAGAACACCACAGTATTGTGTGTGGTATCTATAACACAAAGATGGTACTTATGCGTTCCATTGCCAGTGTTTTACTTAGATAGAGATAAGCAGTATCTACTAAGAAGACAATTCGTGCTACATGTTATTGGACGCCTCTGTAGCCCAGTCTGTAGAGTACTGACCCTGTATATCAAGGTCCGAATCATAATAAAGAGATACACATTCTCTCCCTTTTACTCTACTATTATAAATCTAATACGTTAATTCTGTATTTATAAATCTTTCTATATTGAGCTTAAGTGAAAATACGTAACTTGATCTTATAACCCTTGCAGATCATTAACTTGAATGATTTACTCCGGTAGATATTGCACGTAGACAGGATGGGCGTTTACTAAAATATTACTGTGAAATTGTGGTAATTACCGACTGACCGACTGAAAAGACTGCCAACTGCAATATACACCTACAATGTATTATCATGTTGACATCTATTGATCTCTCTATTACAATCCTAGTCAGTCAGGGACAATATATTTTGTGATTGCTGAAGAGGTCGATCGATTTGACCCGCCTATGAGTGAGGAGATTGGACCGGTCCGTAAAAAGCTATATAGCATTTCAACAGATTGGTTAAAATATGGTACATAATTGTTGCCAATCAGTAATTATATTCTTAAACATGACAAGTGTCATCGAAAATGCATGCAGTTGTATAAACGATGGAGGTATAAACAGATCTGTTAATACCTCCATTTGTAAACTAGCTATACGACCAGAAGCTATATGCACCAGATGCATGCATTTACGCACGAATGTAATGCATGGTAGTGGATCGTCCTTGCCGAAGCTTGGACCAGGTAATCGGTAGCCTAGAATTAGAACCCCCGCTATCCCCACCCCCTTACTCAGCAGATGTTACCTGGTAAAAACACAGTTAACATTTGTCGCCAGTTGGTACATTTTTTATACCGTCATAACATCATGCTGAACATATAAGATATGAAAATAGTTTTGACAGAAGGCTTTGCGTGCAAACACCAAATGTATTAGTGAGTCGATATACTCACACCTGAATACATTTGTTGACAAAATACTGACAAACAAATGTGTATATACCTAACATCCACGTTAGTTATATAGATAGAACAACGCGATTATTATTTATCCGTACCAAAGACATCACACTTGGATATCGACATGTCTCTCGGTCGAACTTATAATTTCATTTCGTAAACGTCTACATAATAATATCACTCAAATAGCAATCAAATAATTTCCACAGCAAGGTGTGTTGTTTTTTGTTTGTCAGTGTTTTGGCGCTAACAGCAATGACAAACGATACCTCAACACAGAGTACTTTAATCGTTTATGTAATATTTTTGAGGTTTTATTGAATTTCATTAAGTAACAAAAGGTATTTAATCACCAGAAAATTGCGGCACAGTTCAAAGTGACGAAGGTAACCAGATGCCTGTAACTCAGTAAAA
Organism: Cryptochiton stelleri; assembly: GCA_031471745.1. NCBI lineage: Eukaryota > Metazoa > Mollusca > Polyplacophora > Chitonida > Mopaliidae > Cryptochiton > Cryptochiton stelleri. Next base: position 9,148 of record JAUELC010136320.1, read on the forward strand.
GGTTTTGCTAAGCGGTGTTTTCTCATCTTCTATGATCTGCTGGACTGTTGTTTCGGCTTGTTTCTGCTTTGTTTATTTTAATGGCAGATGATTACCGAGCATATGCACAGTTGATATTTGTGTGCAAGTAAATAAGGCAAGATAAGAAACTGAAAGGGCTATTCTATTTGTATTCACCAAATACATATCTTACTATATACATTATTCAAAAGAGGCCTTTCGTGATATTACATTTGTGTTCCATTTAATGGGGTTTAAATTTTTAGGCAGATGCATTTAGAATATTCTAGAGTGATGTTCGATATGATATTTATACAGTTAGGTTACCGGTATTTCATCGCCTGAGATTTGACTGTTAACCTATGCCAATGCTGTGTTCTATATACAAAGAATGATTTTAAATAATAAATTACCTGACTTCATTATGTGATCTTATTCTTACCTGACCATTTGGCTTGTTGTTATAACATGGTGTTATAACATTTACATGTGGTGTAAGTCGTTGTTATAATGTATGCCATGCTTATGTTCTCTCAGGTGAAGTTTTTTTTATGATAAAAGCGTTCCTTCATATGTTCAAGAGTCCGCCAAGGAGAACATTTCTTCCCAAGTGTTAAACCCTTAATATGAAGTGTGTATGAAAATACAGGTAGTAAAAAGGATATTTTCAAATTACCATTAAAGTAAGGCTTTAAGAAGTGGACTGATGTGGCGCTAAGTGTAGTGCAGAGATCAAATGAAATCCCCTCTTGATATTAGGAGTTGTGGCACACGGAGAAGTGCACCCTCCACAAGGCTCAGTAAATGTGCATTCATGCGAAACTAGACGAAAGCAAAGGGGAAAAAATCATCCACTCAGCGGCGAGATGTCTATTGTTGTTTTTGTACGAGCCCAAAGCAGGGTTTAGGGGCGGGGCACGTGTCAATCAACAGGTTGTCGCGTGCCTCCCAGGAAACACTGCATGTTCGCATCGCGCGCAGCCTCGATCACAAACCCCTGCTATCTCTCAGAGTTACGGGTATAAAAGATAGTGGTTTATTGCAATGTCTGAACATTGGGCATCAGCCGGTATAGGAGTAAAGAGCTACTGTTAACTACCCACTCTACCCTAAACAGCACCTATCGTGTACAGTTTTGGCCAGTGTCGCCAGGTGAATGAAAGTAGCAATCATTCGACAACATCATCAAGTGTGTTAAATTACTGTATGCTACATCCAAAAAAAATATTAATCGGAATCCAGAATGTGTGAAACCATGTCAGAGTTGAACTTTCAATCACTGATGAACTGCGACCAGTTAGGACTCGACCTCGAAATGGGGTTCCAAGAATTCATTCCGGATATGTTTCAAGAGGCTTCAGTTGTTCCAGATATGTCAACGGACGTTTTATCTTATCCTGTTTCGCATCAAAACTTCACCCCCATGCCCCTGTCAACCGAACTGAAAGCGGAACTTTGTGACTTATCAAATTCCCATTACGCTCTACAACCAGAAATACAACAACAACATCAGCACTTTCAGCAAGAATGGGAAGCGTTCAATGTACCCAGCACTACAACAAGTCCAGTTCAATTCGAAGGTATGCATTTAAACACTGTTCCAACCGGCTATGACCAACAGCAATTGTACCTCACAAACTTTGTAAATGGTCGTAAACGAAGGGCAGCTGATCAACCATGCGAGGCTAGTCTTGATTTTCATACCACTTTCCAGGGTGGTAACGATCAGATTGGAGGCAAACCTAAGCGCAGAAGAGTGCAGAACGCCCGGCAGCGAACGGCAGCAAACGTTCGAGAGAGGAAGAGGATGTTTCAGTTAAACGACGCATTTGATAGTTTAAAAACCAGAGTACCCACGTTCTCATATGAGAAGCGATTGTCCCGGATGGAAACATTGAAACTCGCCATGTCCTACATTTCTTTTATGACGCAGCTTTTAGACGGGAAGAAATCAGATGAAATTTCACTCAGAGATAATGGACTTAACTCGTTTAGCGTAGAAGATTTGGGACGATTTAAAAATGCTCTGTCTTCCTCGTACGTTTCTGATGGTACGGAAAGTTCCGAATCAGGTTCAACCAGCTCGTGAAAAAATACACTAAATATTGTGTAAGGACTAGTCAATATGGCATCACATGTGCAACAAAAACTTTTATTCTGAATGCAGGTGTCCCAAATAACATAAAATTATGCCAGAGCCCACCGATGAACATTTTTACAATTGTCTCAGGCATATGTATGGTGATTTATACCCAGAGAAATCCGAATTTGCATCAATGTTATATAGGAACTTGTATTGCTATTTTTTACTTATAAGAATATTGTACATAGTTTTATAACAACGACTCACTTTTGTATTCATAATGAATTGTACATAGTGTTTATATTTATACCACGATGTTTTATACATTTAATTATTAAATCTATTTGAATTTTTAAACTGATGTGTTTGCTATTTGGCTTTCATTAGTTCTAAATCTTGGTAAGAAATTAATTTAAATTAGATTCGATATTTTTATTAATTGACTGTTGATTCATTACAATCAGCAGGCGTTGATTGCATCAGCTGCTTTATTATTTTATCAAATAGGCCTACATAAATGTACCTATTTTGATTTGTTTGATGTGTAGCATCATGCTCCACAATATTCACTTATAACACGAAAGAAAAGTTTATTTTCGAATAGAGAGGTTAGCTTCCGATATACCTAGGGACGACTGACTAACTCTTGCACCCGTGGGGTATAATTCGGCACGACAATACGCTACCCCATACTCAACAGAGATGTCACCCCAATAGAATCTATGACAACTGCTCCGGTGACAATTGCCCCGGCGACAATTGCTTCGGCTACAATTGCTCCGCGACAATTGCTCCGACGACAGCTGCTCCGACGAAAATTGCTCCCGCGACAATTACTCTGACGACAGTTGCGACTGCGATCGACATTTACTCCTGCAAGAAAGTTCCGACCCAGGAACAAATGTCGTCGGACCAATTGTTGCAGGAGCAATTTTCGCGGAGCAATTGTCGTTTTTTTCCTAGGCAATTGTCGCTGGAGCAAATGTCACCGAAGCAATTGTCGGGCAGCGCCCAAACAAGCCAGTTGGAAGGCGACTGTAGATATACGCGCCATCTCAACACAAGTAAGACCCTACACTGCTCGGCCAACTTTAATAAAGTATAGTGATGGCGGCTATATTTAGCCGTCCGTCCGTCCGCCGACTGAAACAATGTTTCTGAATTCTAATAATTATAACTAATGTCTGATCGATTGGGAAATAGGGTTGTGTTTATGGATAGTTACCTCTTCACATACTATATATCCTAGCCTAAATTTAAATTAGGTGTGGTGAAGATTCGCTGTAGTCCGATAATACAACTGTCTTAACCGTTTCAAAATCCTTTAAAAAAAGGCCTGATTAACGAAAATAGTGTTCAACGAACAACGTTTTCATTTGTGAAAGTCGAACCATACGCCCTCTTGTACCTTTAATAATGGAGGGTAACTTTGGAGATTATCGGAAAAGCCCGTCATGAGTAGCGTCCCTTTATTGATGTCGTTAAATGTGCTGCGTGTGCTAATCTGTCCCATGCAATCAAATTTGGTTCTTCGCATTCGCTGGAGCTCTCCTTTATATGTCTTTCAGATAATGATGATCGAATAGCAAAGCAATCGATTTGTCATCTACTGATTAGAATATATCGAGCCTTGGTGGGAGCTCCCTTTTGCACTGGGGCTAACGGGCAATACGAAGCCGATATGTTCTGGCGTCTAACTCTGTAAATTTGCTCAAGTTTTCGTATTGCACTATGTATTATGTCCTGTGTTTGTCTTATATCTTGTCATTGTATGTTGCCAGAGGCCATTGGGCTTGCACACCGTTATATGACTGAAATAGAATAAAGTATGTCGTAAAACCCAACCAAACAAACAGACAATCTGTCCGAATTGAAAAATGAGTTGTTTATCTCGTTTTCCCGTAAGCTTGTCTCTAATGTATGAGAGAAGCAAATGGGGATCTTGGTAACAGTATATAGGCTATGTTGTGACTGGGTGGGGTGGTTCAAGGAAACACAGCCATACAGTGAGTTAAATAACCGTACGTTCGGCATAAAACACCAAGCAATGATTGCAGAACTTCAGCAAACTATAGACGTTTTCTACTAAGATTCATGCATAATTTAATACCATTATATTTTAAGTATTTTAGATTTGAGAAACTATTTATATAAGATCGTACTTTATGTGGACATTATCCCCAAAATATGTATTTTTTTACAATTCTAGAAGAAAAATAAAAAACAACTAAAAACGAAAATGAAACTTGTTAAGAAACCTGTTTTCTTGGCGGGAGAACGGCTACATGGCCTCTTTCACACAGCGGACACCCAGAGGAGCAGTCGGCGTTTTGTAACCGCGACGTTGTAGTGATTTTCTAAACTACTTACGAGTTCAACCTAGGCTTAGAGATTATCAACAACAACTACTGACTACGGAGAACGATGAAACCGTCAACTATACCCTTAAAGCCCAATAGACCCTAAAGTAACCAAAAACTCACCCATTCCACATCACATTTCCTTCATTGGAACAATAAGTTACCAAAATCAGGAGAATTCTGAGGCAATGTTAAACATTTACAGTATATTTAGCAGTGGACCAAACCTGAACATCCCTCTGAGTACAAATGGCAAGCATCCCCATACTGTCCATCCACCGACAAAAGGTTGCGTTTAAAGGATTATCTGCACATCATATGTCTATTTTAATACATGTTTATCTCTCCTGCTACAAATGTAACCACAGTTTATCATAAAATGACAACTTAAAGTTTCAACGCTCCTACTATGCACACTTTATTGGGGAAACATCCGGAATCTATCTCTCAGAACAAAGAGCACATTGCCTTAATAAAACATGAGGACTGTAGCAACCACGAATGTAATAACAATCTACAAATGTAATAACATTTTAAACATGGGCTTTTTCATAATTTTTTTTATCTCTACAGATGAAAAAATCTATTAAAAATAAATAGCTTTACCCAATGAATTTTTGATCATTTTCTCCAAACTTCCAAGTTTATTACATAAGAGAATTTCTTGATGGAAAAATCCCATGTTAAAAAAATTACTACATTACCGATTGAATCGTGCAAGCGAATAAAAAGAAAGACAACCACAGAACATAACAGGACGCCACAGCAGATCAGCTCCGTGTTGCCCTTAGCTGGCACTGACGGCAAGGTGTTGCAAACGAATCAGACAAACATACCTACATATCCGAAAGATCAATCAATTTAAGGTAATTCAGTTCAACTGACAGAGTTTGTTATTTACCTTCCTTTAGGATTTAGATCATTGTCGCCAAGAGGAGGTATCTTGCTGGCTTCCTGATTGACAACATTTTAATCAAAAACAGTGTATCTTTAGCTGTGAGATGTTTTCTATTTATTTCAATCGTGATGTGATCTCATGATGAGACGGGACTGTTAAATCACTTGAGACGCGATGACAGATTCAAGTGCTAGTAGAGCCCGCATACACTGCTGACAAGAGATTAGGGAAGATATTTTACTTCATATCAAAGAAAGATATAACTATGTAAATATCAAAGTCACTTACAAGTCGTATAGGGGCTGCACGTATGCTGACGTCAGGGAGTATCTGTGTTACTGTCATACACATTCTGGAAAAGGTTTATCTATGATAACACTCATTTCCTAAAAGATTAAAAGTGCACGCACCCGAAAGTGATTTTTTAAAATATTTGATATTAAACCGGTTGAACATTTTTCTCTTATCAAACGATAGAGAATAAATCCCAATTGCTTAATAGTAATAATAAAATATTAAAAATAATAAAAAAAATAACCATATTTCTTAAATGGCACAGTAAGCCTAACAATTAAACTTAGGCTCAATTAAAGTAGCCATGTAGGCTTATGCGAATTGATACAGAGAAATAATGAGTGAATGAACGGGACTGGCGATGAATGAAACATACTAATTGATATAGAGAAAACTTAGATAAAAACTTTTCTCAAAATAAATTAATAGTAGCAAATATAATGCAGTAAATCAATGAAAGCATAAACAAACGGAAAATGCAATGAGAAAAATCAGAATAATGATTAAAATGAGTCTCACGTTATACTTCTAATACGTTTAAACTTTAAGCAACAATGTCTTTCTGTGATAAGTTTGTTTTGTCCCGTTATTCGCTCCAATGACTTCAACATTCGACTGTTAAGCTATCAGACATATGCCCAACACAAGCGTATAATCGGAACGGCTGTCTGTCAGATATTAAAATTTTACCATTTCGAGTTTTTGTAGATATATATCCCCACCTTAACAAAGGCTTATTATTTGAACAACGTATGGCCGTGGGCAGACGTATTCCCAATTCATAAAGTTTTTCTACTTGCAAAAGTCGGGGTACAAGAAGTCACATTATATATGCGATGCTTTTTACTTAAATTTGGAAAATCCCCACAAAATAGAAAAAAATATTGATGCATTCAGTTAACATTGTTTTCTTTTCCCCTTAATAGTCAAACTGTTATTATTTCCAAAGAAATGAAGGCTGGAAGAGACTATAGCCAAGCGGGACGGTGTGATCAGCGCGCGCTCTGTTGCTATGTGCTGGCGCGTGGCAGTAGCTAAGACGAGCACGTGACCCGCAACAGGTTGTCACGTTATACCTGAAGGCACGCTCCTGCGCTCTTATTATGGAAATAAGGCCGGGCTATTGAACATGGCTTGAAGTGCTAAAGACAGACGTGGCCTATAGACACGCGTACAAATGCTTCTCCTAACAATACCCTCTCTATGTTAAAAAACAGAACTTGAAGCAGACTCGGCCTAGCTTTTAGTGTTGTGCAAACAAGGAACAAGGGGAAGTAACTGATATACGCTGTCTCTACTCTATAATGTTATAAATCAGATGAAACTGACAGCTAGATCAGCCACATATTAATAAGCCAATTTGTTTAACTCTTGTTTGGCGTATCGTGTCACATTAATTGCCTTAAATAATACCACTTAAAGCTGAGTGGTGGCTGTGCCGAAGGCTCTCTAAAACCTTGTTTGCTTCTCGGTATAAACATATTATATCGTCATTTATACCAACACGGCTTTAGACACCTACATACCGCGTCGATGCAACTTTAAACATACCGTATGAGCAATGGCGAAACTTGAGTAAATGAAATAATTTGAAAATATAATTTCACCTATATGCCCAATCACAAATTGTGTACGTGTTGAGGGAGATCGCGAGGGTTTGTTGTATTTTTAAACAATGTTTCTTAATTACGAAACTACTGAGATGCATTTATCTTATTTTATACATACTCATAGTAGGACTTCAATGATTGTAAAAAAAAAAAAACATAATGCAGTTAAATTGTACCGCGTCTGTAAGGGATCACGGGATGTGAACATTTGGCGAATTAACTTCGTGATAAAGCAAACCTTGGATTTCACACCTGCTGTACATTAATGAAATGATTAATCAACTTTAAATGTCATGCCAACAGACACACAATTCTGATGCAGTTTTTAACACTACGCTTAAATTACACAAAAGTTATCAATATCGTTGTTTTTCTCGTACAATAGTAGCCTTCCAACCGAAGTTACAATTTAAACAATGTGAAACATTGCTACTCGGTATAAACATATTATATCGTCATTTATACCTACACGGCTTAAGACACCAGCATAGAATCACAGGCTATTCGTAGAGTATATCATTGTAAACAATTAGTTTGCGACTTTCCTTATACATAGGGAACGTGTCGGTGATAAAAATAGGGATAGACTATATAAATAGGTAGGTATACAATACGAATGATTCAGAATAGTGCCTGAGATATTGTTTTCATAGCGAATGCCTAACAACAAAATGGCTGTATGGTCACGTGTATTACGACAACAGTCCCGCGGGCAAAACGGGGCATGTATTGACCCTCAGTAACAGGTGTGAACTTTTTACCTGGCTATAAATGCTATATTATAGCTATCGCGTGTGCAACACACGATGACTGATAATACGATATATATTTGCTTAGAGGTACGTGTGACAGGTTAAAAGTTAGCCGTCGTAAAATGGCACAGATGGTTATATGCAAATATATTAGAACAGTAATCCGTTATTTCTTGACACAATTTTACAGTTAGGCTTCTTTTGTTAAATCCTAATATATGATTTGATTTAAAGACATGGGTGTATTTATGTTTTACTTTAAACAGAATAACATAACGACTTAGATATAAATAGCACAAGTATATTGTAGTAAAAATATTCCTCTCAAAATAACACAATACTCTAAATATCTCTTATACACATATTTCTCTCGTAAAACATCAAATTGTACGCCCTCAAATCAGCGGCTAGATATATATACACACCCTTTTGTTTTAGACCGTCATTAGCCAAAAAAAGATTAAAAAACAAGAGGTAATGGACCATCATTAATAAACAACTCAAACGATCCCCGCGACAGTATGTACATTCATTAACAAAATAAAGACACTCGCGATAGTATGAACCACTATTAACAAAATAAAAATTCCTGGGACAGTATGGACCATCATTAACAAAATAAGAATTCCCCCGACAGTATGGACCATCATTAACAAAATAAGTATTCCCCCGATAGTATGGACCATCATTAACTAAATAAAGATTCCCGCGATAGTATGCACAATCATAAACAAAATAAGGATTCCGCGACAGTAGGGACAATTATTAACAAAATAAGAATTCCCCCGATAGTATGGACCATCATTAACAAAATACGAATTCCCCCGACAGTATGGACCATCATTAACAAAATAAGAATTCCCCCGACAGTATGGACCATCATTAACAAAATAAGAATTCCCCCGA
>JAUELC010136321.1:0-11400 GCA_031471745.1 Cryptochiton stelleri
ATCGGTTATATCGGTTATATCGGTTGTCCGTTTATTGAACTTGTTTGATTAAAGTCTAAAATGTATTCCATGGTGGACTTTAATCAAACAAATTCAATAATCGGACAACCCATGGTCTCATCTTTCATTTTCCCTAAAACTTTCTTGTAGGTCGTGCTATACAGTGGGTGGATGTCTTTGTATTCGGATGTATCGAATAGATGACTATCATGTAACATGTCTTGATAAATGTCTTTTGTTTTAACTTGATTACTCAAGGAATATGTATCAGTGAACAGCAATTTAGCTTTAGATTTTTTGTTTCATAAGCTGATAGTGGAAATTGTACAATAATGTTTTCGACACATCTAGGATGGTAAGTCCTACATTGATTGGTATGTTCAGAAGAAGTCGCAACTTTTGCATATGGACCGCCAGAACATCTTCGTTGAATGTACGGAACGCTTGGAACGACGATTTACTAATCAGTTTCAGAGATTTATCGTTGTTCACCAATTGTACATCCATACGATTACGTAAGTTCTCCATTGTCTTTCGAAACACACTTAACTGATAAAAGTTTTGAAACAAATTAGACACAACAACTCCTCACAAAGCTGTTGTCGCTATTATAGACGCAACAAAAATAAACAGACAAATTACGGATAAAAGAAACGACAAAATCGTAGTCAGATACATACAACACACTTACCTATTATTCATATAAAGCTTGAAGAAATCCTTTTCAAAATCATTACTGGCCATCTTTCTCATGTCTGTGTTGAAGTTTATGTATTCTTTCATCCATATTTGTTGATTAAGTACAAGTACCCTATGTACATGTCTTAACTTCATACCAGAAGTCTATTAACTAGAAGTGTTCAACTCCCTATATGTTCTGTCGACGACATTGTAGACCAAGCACCCTACTATAGCGTATGATGTGTCGTAGCACACAGTTAAACTCGGTAGAGCACAGATTTTTGACTGATGATCGATTGGAAATTTATATTAGTGACAGCCGGTTACCCTTAAAGCGCGCACCGTAAAACACATCTATTATGCTTTCACCACAACTGGCCGATTATTTGTCACTGTACGGTATTGATAAATATTATACTTTTGTAAAATAAATATCATTAGAAATTAGGTAAAATACATGAAAAAATACGTGGAATGGATTAAAAAATGTCACTTCCTTCACAGGTTATGTTTTTATATTTCCCCGATTATGCAAATTTGTACCTTTTGGTCACTGACCTTTATGTAGGTCAGCCTTTTTGACCAATCGTTTCTAGATTATGTCACAATGTGAATTACCCAGCAGTTGGATATTCATTTATTATGGATATTGACTCCTTTTAATGTCAAACTGACGTTTGTCTTGAAAACAGAGTTAGTATCTACATCAAAATGTTGTCAATCAATAAACCAGAAGTGGATATCCATAAGAAATGCAGTGTGTTAATATCTATATAGTCTACATAGATGTAGCCTTTGGTTGGCCCTCATATTCTTGATAGTCTGGCATACTGGTATTATTTTTTGAGAAAAGCAAGTAGGAGGTAAGTCAAAGACAAGTTATTGTGTAGTGTTTCAACCAAAAAATCAGATATAGGCCTATACCTTCCTTTATCAACCTGTGTCAGAATTCAGGTTGTTTAAATTTGATATGCCGCAAATGTCGGCCTACGAATTACAACAACCTGAATTCTGACAGGCTGACAAAGGAATGTACATGTAGTAACAGATGGTCATTCACCTAAATATTATAAGGCAAAGGCAGACTTAGGATAACAACTTCTTCATTTATTTCACACAACATTTCCATCTCATTCCAGAGGTTGTTATCAAGTATAAATGTCACATCAACAAACACGTATTTATATAGCAATTGAGTAGAAGTGTCAGAAAGTGAGTAATATTTATACAATAAGTGAGTGGTTTAAGTGATAGAGGATATGTAGGTTCTGCCATTGTCAAAGTCAGTCTGGTGGAGATCAGATTATCATAGGCACTGGAGAGGTATAGTCCTTTGTCTCTGTTTAGCTGTGGATTAAATCTTTTGATTTGGATTGCCTCCTGTAGTTTTCTTTTCTCCATGTCAGCTAAGTTCAGGTTAATACACAAATATTGTTTTTTGTTCAGTTTGGGGAATATATTCACAATAATCTTAGTCATTCAATTGTATGGTAGGCATGTCATGCCACATGTCCACCGTGCAGTTGAAATACCAATTTGCCTTGACAAGTGAAGATGTAGAACGCTTACCACACACTCATGGCACACTTTTTGGCGACTGCTGTGTAACCTCTATCTTAGCAGGCAGACTCCCTTTAGTTTTGGTTTCTTCCCCTTTAAGATTGAATCGTAACAGCGTGAGACTCCTGGTTTTTTTGGGGGGTGGAGATCTCTGACTAACAGATATCACGTTTCGATAAAGTCCTGTTAGTATTCATGAACGTAACCTTTCATTTGCTCATGGGGGAGCTTATCTCTTACTTCTGTTGCAGATCGTTGACGATGGCCTATTGGAAGAGCACCCGCGTCCGAATTCTAATATTGCGTATCCCACAGTAACATACGCGCTGTGATAACGCTTTGAAAACGTACAATATTAGACCACTGCGAATATATATTTGATGTTGGGTTTGAGACCAAAGTCTGTGACTCGGAAGGGTGAGAATGTCTGACTCCACAGCCGATTCCACAAAGCCTTTTCTGACTTGAGTCAAAATTTTGAGGAACTGATTTTACGTCAGTTTATCTTGCTTTTTTCAAGTTGTTTTGTCTTTGTTTGTGACTAAGTGGTATGAAGGTAATAATCCCCAATTATTATTTTTTTAAATCCAAGCTCTATTACCTTAACAGCCTGTTAGATGACGTCATGTCACAATGGATGTATATTATGATGTTGAAGAAATGTAATTGTGACGCGACATATTAAACGGACCGTGGGGCTTTGCGCTTTGAAGCCCCTGATCATCTACTTACAATCATAGGTTATATACCTCTAGAAGTACACGCTCCACACGATACGTACTTTCAAGTGTTAACGTAACTGTTCTGTGAAACACCTTTTCTCAACTGTCTTCCAACAACTAATTATCTTTCTTAAACTAAAGCCCCCTCTGGGTAAGGGCAGTAGGTCTTAAAGTACATTCCTGCTGTCAGCTGTGGAGGAACATTATTTTTCTAACAGAGCATTCATAAATAACACTTCACAGGTGACATGATGGTTAGGTTGAGTTGTATTGCTGTTTATTTCTGGAAATACACGGACGTCATATTAGTGAAGTCCCCTTTGACACGGCATTAAAACACCAGTCAATCAATCAATCAGTCGATCGACCAATCAATCAATTAATTAATCGATCAATCTATCAATCAATCTGCCGATCGACCAATCAATCAATTAATCGACCAATCAATCAATCAAACAACCAATCAAGCAAGCAATCAATCAATCAATCAATCAATCAATCAACCAATCAATCTACCAATCAATCAATCAATCAATCAAGCAATTAATCAATCAATCAATTAATCAATCAATCAATCTTAACGCCGTGATCAAGGGTACTTAGCTGATATGACGGCAGTGTACTCCAACATTAAATAGCCACACTAACACAACTATAAAATATGTGTGTTTTACTTCGTTAGGAAATTAATATTCCTCCAGTGCTATAAGTAAAGACAGCACGACTATGCTTGAAACATGCTGCCTTTATAGCCGGTGGGCCAAGACGATATGGTAGACTTAAAACTCCTTTTATTTAACGAAGTAAGGCAGAAATTTAAATATTACCGCTCTAACAGAGAATCAAGAATAAGCAGAATTGGAGCCATTGCTCGAAATGAAAAGCGGGTGGTTGGAGGGAGCTTCATCTTGTCCTGGTGCTCTCAGAGCTAAGGGGCAACATAAAAGCCGATCTGTTTGTGACGTCCTGTGGTTGTCTTGTATCTTGTCATTGTTTGTTGCCAGTGACGTCAGGGGTGGTTTCCTTCACCCATTGGGCTGGCACGCCGTCATATGAGTGAAATAACCTTAAGTACAGCGTTAAACCCCAAACAAAACAAACAAACATAAATATTCACCAAATTCGTTTGTACTATTTTTTGTCAGTGTGTCTATTAAACTGACAAATTATTTTTGTGAGGTGATTTTAACGGCTATTCATTGAATATTTGTAAATTGTCTGGAGGGCCACCTAAATGGCATGAAAAGTCCCTCACACAAGTATATGTTTAATGTCGCTATTGCAAGATAATTAAATAATTGCAGACATGCAGGACTCTACATTTGAAATCTGCTCTGTACGGTCTATCTACTCAGAGTCATTTTACTTTTCTCCGACCTAGCCAGACATTGGTTCGTGAAATTGAACCATACTGTCTGGTTTAAAGGAAGAGAAAACTTAGAAATAAAGTATGCCTGGGTAGGTAGACTGCACACAAGAGTTTCAAAAGATGCTGTCATGAGTGATCGAAAGCGTCCATTATATTGTTTCCGTTGTATGGTGGAGTGCCAGACGTGTTATTGTTTTCCATTATTCGGTTAATATTAATGGAAATGGCCACAACAAAGTAGTTAGTAATGCACTGACGGATCTTAGTGAATATTCACTGAATAATAATTAACGTTATGGAGACATAAACGATGTGGCACGAGAAGTCCACCATACAATTAAATGGCCACTTTGGATCGCGCAGGATTCTGAAACTATTCTTTAAACTAATGGCAGTATTTTTTTAAAGAAGGATGCGGGCTGTAATAACCTGTACGTCGATAAAGAGGGCAGTACAGTACTGCCAGGGTCTAGCTTCCCCTATCTACCAAGGAACATCCCAGGAAGATGTTCTAATATTAAATGACAACATGTGTGGAACTTGCGAGGATTATCCCCACATCTTCCTGGGATGTTCCCAGGAAGATGTCAGGATCTTCCGAAGAAGTTGTGGGGAATATCCTGGGTGTATGGGGAAGCTCCCGGGTTTAAGGGGAAGCTATAGAACCTGACAGTACTGTACTTCTTATATTCATTCGTTTATTCATTTACTTTTTCCGTCTGATACAGTCTATATTTTAAGATTAACTTTATTTTTAGGGTTTCTCCTATTGAAGTCCCTTTTCGGAACTGTTACAGACATAACGGTTTAAAATGAAGGAAATTGTTTTCTCTTGCAAAGATCCCCTGAAAACATTTTGTTAAAGGCTATTCTAAAATGATGATTGAAGACAGTGTAAATGACAGGGTTGAGGAAGCTGTTGAAATATCCGAGCCAGAGGAAGAAGCTAATTAAGGGCACAGGAATGTTACAATGAATTCCACAGAAAGGCCCCAATAGAGCCAGAATAAAGAATGGTAACCAACACACAATGAAGGCCACTGTGATTATACCTAACACCCTCGCAGCTTTCTTTTCCCGCCTTAATTCGGATCTCTGCCGTTTTAATGAGTCTCGCTGTCTCTGTCTCCGGCGAGTGGAGAGGCTGCGTTCCAAGAGACCATTGTGTCTGGGAGCGCATTGTTCTGTAGGAGAATGCGACCACTCCTCAGGCGTTACCGTTGGCACTCTAGTGTTCTGAGAATATTTCATAAAATGTGCCTTTAGGAGGACAGCTATTGGTGAGATGGTGGGCAAATCCGTTTGTGGCATGGCGGTAAGAGATCCGGACTCGAGGAGTTTATTGTCAGAATTATTTCGAATAACACCATTTGCTTTCGCGGAGTCTCGTGTCTCAGTCTTTTTAGACTCCTTCAAGTCTTCCGCTATCTTTGTATCCGACCGATGGAAGCTACCCTTTAAAGTTCGTCGCTTTTCAATCCGCCACTTAGCTGTCGTGTATATTTTGTAGTTAAGTCCCACAATAAGGAACATGGGGAAGTAGAAAGCAGCTCCCGTGGAGAAGACCGTGTAGACGAGATCCTGACTAATCATACAGAGGCCTGTTTTCTCCGGGGACATTGTGCTGTCCTTCCAACCGAAAAGAGGCGGGATTGATACACCAGCCGATATGACCCAAACAACCACGACCATCACACAAATTCTCTGCCAGTTCCTCTGTCTGATGTAATCGATGCGAGTCACAGCCATATAGCGATCACACGCTATGGCCACTAGATGAAGTATCGAAGAGGTGCAACAAAGAACGTCGAAACACGTCCACATATCACATAAGCGATCACCAAGTTGCCACTCGGAACTCACTTCATTCAACAAGCTCAGTGGCATCACCAAGACGGCCACCATCAAGTCCGTAATGGCCAGAGAGAGAATCAGATAGTTCTGCTCTGTTCGAAGACTCTTCTCCAGTAAGATGGCTGATATAACAAAAACATTGCCAATAATTGTTAGCAGGATGAGGAAACCAATTAACGTTGATATAACCACTAACTGTGCCACGGGATAGGCAAACATTTCCGAACTCACTAACATATTGCCGTCAGAAGTTTCCAAGAAGAAACGCACGTCGAGTGTGGTATTATTTAAACCACAGTTCACTTCGCTTCCATTGAAGGCATGCACTATATCGCACAGTGTACTATTTTGTAACTCGTTGTTAACCATGATTGCGCAGCTAACAAACCATGAAAGGGAATTCATCAATGCATTTCGATCTTATCTTTTGAATACTGTAGATTCCTCGAAAAAGAAACATTATTTTCCAGTTGCACTGCTTATTGTATTGAATTATATTGGCACTAACAAACCCTGAAAATGGATTCATACATGCACTTGAATACTCTAAAAGAGATGAATCGAAGAAGAAACCTTATTCCCTGTTGCCCTGATTACTACATCGTGTTATATTAAGACTCGTCCTCAACCACGATTGTACAAGTAACAAATCCTGAAAGTAGATTTAAAGATACATTCCGTTTCTTGACATTTGAATTCACCTTTATCGATTCACACAATATGAAACCTTTTATTTTCCAGTTGAATTATATTGCATTGCTAATCGCCGTCAACCACGATTGTGTAAGTAACAAATCCGGAGAGAGGATTCAAAGATGCATTGGGATTCCTGGCATATTCCCGCTTCTGTATAGATTCCTTGAATTTAAAGCCTTTGATGCCTATTTTCCATTTGCTCAGACTACTTAATTATATTGCATTTACAATCGCCATCGACCTACATTGTGCAAGTAACAATTCCTTTAAGTGCATAAACAGATTCCATCTCTTATAAAGATTCCTTGAATTTTAAGCCTGATGTTACGAATTCCCAGTTGCCCGGATAACTGAATTGATATTCGTCGTCGAAGATGAATCTGTCAGAAGCTAACCTCGCACAGAATAAGGAAGTCAACTCTGATACTTAACATTTAGATACTCCGAAACGTATATATTTCCAGATGAATGCGAGTAGTTTTCGGTTGCCCTCATCAAGGTAATCAATTACTTTGACAACCATAATTTTGTAAGTAAGCAATGCTGGAATTTTATTCAAAAATCCATTCTGATTATTGGTATACGACCACTTGCAAATGGACGATTTTATTTTTCACTTTGATCCGTTCAAGTTCGTGAATTATAATTCCCAAAATTGACAAATCTCTGAAATTAAATCACAAATACATTGGGATTCCTGATTCATGAATACTCTTCAATTTCTCGATTTCTTGAAGGTTAATGTGATTCACTCCATGTTTTTTTTCCAACACCTTATACGTTGTTTCCTGTTAAGCTTGATTGTGGAAGTAATATATCCAGTATATTTCCACAGGATATGTAGACTACAGTCCTAATATGTCGGTATTCCTAGATTGCTGTAAAATGACTACATTCAGTGTTACACTGTGTTAGTCAAGATAATGCACCATCGCTACAATGGTAATTAACCATTATGGCACATAATAACAGTTGCTTTCGTTGCTGAATGCTTTTGTTCCACCCTTTCTTGTATAACATTTGGAAAGTTTTTAGTTTTCCATTGCCGAGGTCCAGGGAACTCCATATCGTTCACAAAACGTTCTTTCTGAGCATGCCTGCCCTAATATGTTGTCTTCTCTCTAAATGTTCATCTGCAAATCAGAGAAACATAAGAACTATTAGTGAACAGTCAAAAGGGAGTCCCGTGGCTCCAGTTATCAAATGATAAATGTAAAAGTAACAAGCCCTCTGTAGGAGACTTTACATTGATTCTGTGATTCCTCCTGGGAGGCGGGAATGATCTATGAGGATATTTAGGTCGATCCGGGCTTGTCTCACTTACTCGGCTACCAGGATGTCGCAGCACGACTATTTACAGACTACCTTGAAACTTAACGTCAAAATCATATGGCCATTCAATTAAATGATAATCCGTCTCCCACTTAACCTCATGCCCAGATGTCGATAATCCTCTCCCGTTAAAGGACAAATGGTCTCTTTTGTTTCAGCCCTATAAAAGCTACAGTAGAACAAATGACAGTATGTTTGCAAACATGCATACCTTCGGGTCTGACAAAGGTACTCCCGAACACTACATGTAAATAGCCTCACTAACACACACTATAAAATGTAAAGTGTTTTGCTCTGTTGGAAAATAAACATACCTCCAGAGCTAAGTAAAGACAGCAAGATTATGTTCGGGACATGCTGCCCTAAGCCAGAGGGCCCGACAATGTAATGTCGTAATAAAAGTAAAGTTACCTTAACTAAGGCACTAATCAAACAAACTGATCTGTGACAACACGCAAAATCTCAATACTATGCACAAATAACATTTCTGTTTTATGGTAAGTGTATCTGATTTCAATACAGCTCGTCTATAAATGCTCTTTACTATATGGGCATACCTTATTCGTACCGTATTGTAAATTTGACAACAGGATGATCATTGAGTCCATTCCAATTGGGATATGTACGGAAGCCCTTGATAGCCATGTATAATTCATTTGTCCGGAAGAAAAAAAAAACAACCTAAAAACAATTACAAGAAGTTATAAATAACTGGCTGTGAGGATATATGGGCTTTTTAAACATATAATTACCACTAACATATAAGTGTCACTAGCGGGCTTCCGTAGATATGTCATTAAAAATCTCTGTTCTGTTCGGTTTGTTTGTTTGTTTGATTTAGGGTTTTACGCCGTACTTAAGTCATAAAACGTAATTCTAACTATCATGAGGTTTGCATGTCATATTTATGGAGGGTTATCAACGACAATAAACATCCAACGATGTTAAACTGTATCGTAAGGCATGACTTAGATGTGTTAAACGTTATTTGATGGAAGCAAATGTTATTTTAATTAGGTCATTTCATTTATCTTTTCATTTCGTTACGATTCGCATGTTAAACAAGCCAATGAATACAGCTTGACGTATGCCAATTTTAACGACACAGTAAGCAGTTCTACTTGAATCGTAAGATGTTAAACACTGACAAATTCGGGTACTTTAAATGAAAATGTCTGACATGTAATCAAAAGGGGTCTGTTTTATTGTTGTATCCGTACCAATCACAGGGCGTCTTGCTAAAACTATACCAGGTTACTTCAGCCATTAGTTACAATGATTGTCACTGGTCTGGCGTTCTATATCAGGGTTTGGAACGAGGTTTTGGCTGCCAGTCTGGTGAAAGCTGAATTCAACTATCTCTGTTACTTTTCCTGTTTCCGACGATACGTTAGTATTGATCAGCAGATTTGTAATGCGTTCTTTGGTTGACTCTCTTCAACGATAAACTCCTCATTTTTGCTACACGTGATAAGTGACCACTCAATTGGCCATCTCATCTGTAAATGCAGACGTTTCCAGTATAACATCTTATTGGTAAATTCAATAATGATTAATATAAGCAATAACACTCATGCAGCTTGATTTCATAGGAAATTAGAACCGTTTACGCGGAGCATTTTTCCCGATACCATAAATTCGAGAACCAAAGCGAAAAATAGAAATGATGACGATCGGTGGAGAGTAATTAGATTGCCTGATTATGTCGCGCATAACTTTTAAAGAAAACGTTTGATGTTGAAGAGCAAGGGAATTGTAATCCGTTTAATATATTTGATTTAATTCATCAATAAGGCACATTTTAAATAGCAAAAGTAGCATTAGTTTAATTCTACATGTATAACCGGACATTTATTTATGTGTGTTTCAAGTTGCACTGTGAAGTCTGTATAACGGGAGGTAATCTCATAGAGCACTGACAGCATCAAATAGCCAGGAGGAGGCGGCTTTAATGAACAAACAACACGTCCTTCTCTGGTTTCTCATGAAACAAGCTGCTGATGGCAAAAAGCTGTCTGATAGCCGAGCCGAATAAATGTCCTCTAGCAAACAGAACCGTGTGCGGAAGTTCAATTTACTGACCGTAAAGCTATGCTATTTTAATTTCAAGGACTTGGCTTGCTTAATAAAGCACATCTTATTGGCAACATGGTTTTCATTTCTAAAATGTGGATTTAACATACAGGTGCTTCCTAGAAAATTTCACGGGGCTTCTATCTCCTAATTGAAATAAATGGAAACCAGAAAACCAATGTTTACTCGTTAGGTTTTATACTGATTGCTCACCTAGGCGTGCGTGAATGAAATTGAATATAAATTAACCTATGGCAAGACGGTTTAATGTGTAATACAATTAGTTATAAGTACTGATGCTAGTACAGAAGCAAAAAGGACATGCATCAACATATATATATATATATTCCTCACAAGGATTGAGTTCAATTATTACAATCACGTGGCCTATAACCTTGAAGAGTTGAGTAATGCTTGTATCTCATTCGTCAGCCATTCTATATCAACTCAATTTTACTATTTAGTTTGTCTCAGGCTCCTGTGATGATTTAGTTTTTAATGTATTTGACGGAAGTCGAGTTATAACAAACATATACACATATCACCCGTCCGTATTAACTTACAATCAATAAGTGTGTGTATATCTAAGAAACCTATTTCCCCTACACCTACCATGACACTTGGTTTCTGGCATCAGTTTACAATGTTTTCATCGGTTGTAATTTGTATTAATGGTATTATTATTTTTATTGTGATCTATGAACTATATTAAATCAGTATATTCACGATATTTATCGTAATTTAAATACTGTCTATTTTTCTGTTTTCGAGGTATATAGAAATAATAGATATTGAATATGTTCACACCACAGCTCATCTGAAGCATCGATTGTTCTTTGGGTCATTGCGCATCTTGTGACGGGTGTCAGACTTTCGATATTACATCATAATTTCAAAATGGCGGCGGCGCATGGTCCAACACTACGCTCGGACTTGCTGCTACACATTAGAACTGATCACTGATTTAGCCACATTTAGCTGACAGACCACCATATATTTTACATAAGCCGTAATGTTAACGTTTGGCCTTATAACTCACTCCCAAGCATTCGTTAGTCGAAAATCTCTGGCAGTTACCTTAATCAGTCTGTCCCAAGCTATGCTGTAATAATT